>CAXHTJ010000001.1:23336566-23568885 GCA_964019445.1 Populus tremula | reverse complement strand
CAATAGTTGCCTCCACTAGGACAAGTAAACGTGCTCGATTTAATCATAAGCATAAACTGTAAGCTTGAGGACACTGCTGCTTGAAAGTCATCGAATATTGGCTAGGAGGACATTTGTCAGGTGTATTATAGTCTCCTGTGCAGCAGAAAACTGCGGCTGGTTTAAATGCCAAACACGCGCTCTTTGCAGGCAATCACAGTCCCATCTGAACCCTCACTTGTAAACTAGGATCACAACAGCATTCACGTTTAGCTGCACAGCTTGTAGAATTGCAGCCAGTAGAACCTCCTTGCGGGGTTATCGAAATCGGGATGTTAAAGCCATCAACAAGGCTTATATCGTAATAATCTTTCCCACCATCACCTCTTAGAGTAAATTCTGCCAAGGATGCTGGTGGGATCGCACCGGCTCCGTTGCATTCTACGACGCCAGAGGCGCAGTCAGCTGTAGCACAAACAAACTTTCCCGAGGCATCTGTAGAGCATTGCGTTCTGGCCCACAAGCGGCCAGACCAATTGACAGGGACACTCAGCGAAGATGAAGCACCCGTTGCCAATGTGAAGCCAGTTGAAGATAAAGACGGACCGCTAGCAGCCGTTAGAGTTCCTGGCCAGACTGTGTATGGACAGTTGTTTTTGAAGTCGAAAGTCACAGATTGAGCTCCAGCATGCGTGCAAGCTGCGCAAGATTTATTTTTGTTGATATCAATAATTAAATCTTGGTCGATTCAAATAAAAACACAAACAAGTTTTAAAAACATCAAACTCTTGTTTCATGCTAATTTATGTGAATCTATTTCTTTTTTTTTCATATAATAAAAAGAATAGGACTTGAATCTAAGACTTGGGCTTCGTTTTCTCTATGGGACTAGGCGTCCGTACTTAATTCAATATTTAAAATCTTGCATTAATTCACTTATTTTTCTTTTAAAAAGATAACATAACCAGGTTTATTTTTTAATATATTTTTTTCTTTTTTCTTTTTTTATCCGGAAACTCCCTCCTGGACAAGTTTATTGGATTCACGAAATCCATTGAATAATGAAAAGTAATTTATATTGCATATGCAAACAGAAAATATATATATATATAAGAGCGAGCAGAATAATCAAAGTGAATAATATGCATAATAGAGTTTTCCATGCAAGATTCTAAAATATGTAATATTGTAAAACTACTTGCCATAGAGGAAGATGACGAGGGTGAAGGTAATTATTGCAATGGGCATACGACTCTCCATTGTCGAGATGCGTCGAATTAACACTTTTTCAGTATCTTTTAAGAGATTTGAGGTAAGCAAGAAACACTCTATATTTTAAAAAGATTGTGTTTGCCACTTAATAAATAGTGTTAAATTTGCAGACTAGTAAACAGCCAAACAGTGGAACACGTTAAAATCACGAAGAGAAAAAAGAAAAAGAAAAGTTTGTAATAACAACCATCTTCAACACGCACCGTCTCATCCACGATGACATTTGGCAATGAATGACAAATTATCAAATTATAATTTATTTATATTTATAAAAAAATAAATTATAAAATTGGGTCTGTCACCTGAAGTGCTCGGAGACCGTACATGCACTGACCTGCACTTATCAATTATTTTTTAATATTATTTATATTTATTAAATTATAAAATTAAAAATAAGCCACCTTGATAAAAAAAAATAACCCAATGAAATATACAAATGCCCTTGGTTTGAACCACAAGTGAGTATCTAGATATCTCAATTGCTAGTAAACAGCCAACAGTGGCGGTTCTCCTCCAGCATTACACCGTGATGAGTGCGAGACTCTTCAAAATTATCACACCGTGATGAGTGCGAGACTCTTCAAAATTGACAAGGAAGCAGACTGGTCCCTGCTTCTGGAATGAATGAATTATTTCAAATCTAATTCTCTAATGAATGTAACTCTGGAATTATTCCAAATCCACAAGTTTCATAATGTTGTGTTGATTGCAAGACATTATTTCAAAAACTAAAATAAGATAAAATTGTCAAAAAAATTCTAATTTTATAAATTATTTAAAATAAAAATAATAATAATTAAATAATAAAAACTAAATCCGAATGAATAACAAATTGAAGGCGTGCTTTGAAATTTTAAAGAGCCCCAACGAAAATTAATGAGAGAAAAAATTTTAAAAAAAAATCGTCAGCACCAATCTAAAAAGCTATTTGCCACATACGCCGCATCATTCATGGTGGCAATTGGTCAACGAGCATCCCTGCATGTGCCACCTCATGTGTGCGGGGATTGCCTGCACACTAACCTGTACTTATTAACTATATTTTTTTAATATTTTTTAATATTTATTAAATTATAAAATTGGAAATAAACTACCGTGATAACAAAAAATACCCAATGAAAATATACAAATACCCTTGGTTTGAACCACAAGTGACTAACTAGATATCTCAATTAATGAGAAAGAAGACTAGTAAACAGCCAATTAGAGGAATGCCCTGCTTCTCACGTCTAATGAAAGCAATTGAATGCAGGAATAGGGCCATACTCCCAAGAAAATTAATTTACGCCCGACATAATATTTTGCAAGTGTAAAAGCTGTATTTCTGTGTCTAAAAGTATCATGAAGATTTTTTTATGGAAATATCTTTTCAATAAATATTAAAATATTTAACATCATAACAACACGGAGCATATATCTAATTGTGTTTAATAATTATTTTATTTAAATAAATTTGTATTTAACCAAATGATAATCCGTGTTAATAAAACAATGTCTACCCAATACAATGTTTTTATTATTTTGTATTTAAAAATATTATAAAATGAGCATCACTTGCTTATATTTATTTAATTAATTAAATTAAATGAAAAAAATCTATAAAAAATAGAAATTAGAAAAAGAAAAAAAAGAAAAATACTCGAGATATCCTGAGTCATTTTCAAAATAAGTAAAAAATCATATATAAAAAAAAATATTAAAGGATGAAACTGAAATAAACATGAGCTTAAAAAAAAAGAAAAAAACAAAGCAAACTTGGACAAACCTCCTAAACCACGGTTATCTCTAAAACTTACAACTCATGAAATCCTAGACTTGAGCTTGATTAAGAAGCACAATTCTCAACTAATTTAATGTTGAATAAAGAAAATAGGAAAAAAATCCATTTAAAAAAATTGTCAAAGTGAAAAAACATAGCAATCAAAAGAATGAGAGATCAATTATAATAGGAAAAAAAAACTTATAGAAGATGATATTGTAAAAACAAATCAAAATAAAAAATTATCCGTGCCAATAAAACGATGTCTACCCAATATATATATATATTTTTATTTATTTTGTATTTCAAAATATTATGAAATGAGCATCACTTGCCTATATTTATTTAATTAATTGATTTAAATGACATGAAAATATGTCTACAAAAAAGAGAAATAAAAAAAAAAAATACTCGAGATATCCCGAGTGATTTCAAAATAAGTGAAAATCTTATAGAAAAAAATAAAATAAAAATCAATGGAGCCCAATATCTAATTAAATAAATATTAAAGGATGAAACTGAAATAAACATGAGATTAAAAAAAAGAGAAAAAACCAAGCAAACTCGGGTGAACGTCCTAAACCTGGGTTAATCTTTAAAACTCGCAACTTATGAAATCCTAAACTTGAACTTCATTAAGAAGCACAATTCTCAACTAATTGCCAAAGTGAAAAAAAATGACAATCAAAATAATGAGGGATCTAATCTGATAGGAAAACAAAAACTTATAGAGGATGATATTGTAAAAGAAAATCAAATTAAAAAATTATCTAAAAAAAAATAGTAATCAAAAGAATAGGAACAAAATTTAAAAGATAAAAAAATTGAAGGGGGGGTAAAATTGTTAAATAATTCTAATTTAATAAGTTATTCCAAACAAAACAAACAATGATAAAAAAACAGGCACCAAATATAAAGGAATAACAAATTGAAGGCATGCTTTCAAATTTTGAAGAGGTACAAGCGAGAATCAAGGAGAGAGGAAAGGTTGTCAACACCAAACCGAACAACTAGTTCATTTGGTATTACCAAATGGTCGACCGGACCAACTTAAATACTAGATATTGACAATTTAAACCTGCTAAATCTTGAACTGATACTGATCCTATATACATGTAAAGTGAAGTGTTTGAGTTCATTTTAATTGTGCTATTAAGATAAAATATAAAGATTTACATAATCACTGAAATGAACAATTAATTCTTAGTCTTTACTTGTTTTTTCATCTTGGACATCTTTATTGATTTTTTCATGACATCCTTCATGGTTGTTGATGTCAAAACTCATTTTTGGGTTATTCCCTACCATTTTTTACCTTATTCTTTTTCAAAATAAAAATAAAATAATTATCTCAAGGAGACTAGCGACGTGGAAAATATTGGCTAAGGAAGGATTTTAAATATAGAAAAATTAAAGTTTTGGAGTCAATTAAGGGTTGCATTAATGAAATTTTCAGCCAAGGACCATTTTGAAAAAAGCAATTAGAGACTTGATTGAAGAAATCCAAAACCAATGACCAAACTGGAAAAGGCGCGTGAATATAAGGGTTGAAATTGATCGAATCAGGGACTAGATTGAAGAAATTGGAAGTTTGTTGATCAATTAAAGGTCAAAATACACAAATTCAAAACCAAGGATCAAAGTGAAAAGGCAACCAACTTCAAGGCTGACATTTAAATTTGACAGAAATGCAATTGAATTAATTCTTAAAATCAAAATCTAAATTAACTACAAACAAGGGAAAAAGGTTTTTTTTCCCCTCCTTTGTAGCACCTTTCTCTTTCTCTCTCTCTCTCTCTCCCACTTGCCTAAAAACCCTGACACAACCCTCATATCATCATGGCCTACCACCATGATGAAAGGGGCAGAGGGGAGAAGCCTTACAAGCAACTCTAGGGCGGCTGCATAGGGGTCACCCTAGCTACCCTACCCCTTCGCCATGACTAGACAAGGGTAGGGTAGCCCCCCCAGCCCTTTATAAATACCATCCTTACTAGGAGGTTGGGGGTAAAAAAAGATAGAAAGAAAACAAAAAAGAAAAGGAAAGAAAGAAAAACAAGGGAAAACAAAAGAAAGAAGGGGAAGAAAAAGAAAAACAAAGGAAAAAAAAAAGAAAAAAAAAGGAAGGAACACTTTTTGGCCTCTACTTGGAGAATAAAAGTAACCTCCTATCCACCTCTCTATTGCTAGTTAGTAGTAGCAGCCACCATTCCTCCTAGTCGCCACCACAACAATGCCACCGTCAACGTCAGCAACCACAGTACCCTCACTCCAAGTAATCTTCTTCCCCTATATTTAACATCTTCTTACCTACTTTCCTTCTCCATTTCATTTGCATGTAGAATTTGAGCAATTCATGTTTTGCATAGTAAATAGTTACTGTGCTAAGCAAAGTAACCATTTAATGGTATTTTGGGTTGGGTCTAGCCTTATAAAAAAAAAAGAGAAAAAGAATATATTGGGTCGACATCGGCCCAACTCTTTTGGGTTGACCTCGATCCAATTTCTTTTGGTTTGTATTTTTACACTGTAAAGATACAAATTTGTTTTTAAAATACCTGTTTTTTCTCCAAAATGTTGCAAAACAAATATATAGAAAAACAACAAAAAACAAATATCTTGTTTTCATGCATATGGCCAAGTCTCTCAAAAATATAAGAAATTTCATATTGTATTTCATACAAAATAAAAATCAAAAAAATATATGTTAGCATGCATTTTGGGCTTTAATAACCAGTTTATTAAAGCAATGAGAACTACGCCTATATTTCAAAAATACTAAAAAATATATTTTGTTTTCTTTTGTATGTAGGATTATAAACTTATTCATAAGATGTATTCTTCATATTAAATAAAAAGATAGTTCTTTTTTTATATATATATTGACATTAGAACGGTTAGGTTTTTACCTGATAAGATAAGGATCTCCTTACTAAGAAAGACTTTTTGTAACCCTTAGACTGACCAACAATTAGAAAACAAAACAATAAGTTAGTTATATCAGCATATTGTCAATTTTCGTATCCATTTTGGTTGTATCTTGATCTAGAAAGATCTAACTGTTAAAATACTATGATGTTTTGGTATGTGTTTCATGTTATAATGGTGGTTAACTTCACCATTTGGATTGTATTCATTCGAATTGAGTTGTGAGAAACATGAATCTTAATAAACATTTGTTTAAATTAGGTTAGCATAAATGAAATGACTGGAAAGTGTGGTAGCTTGATTTGTGTTTAACAATCAAAAGCATGCTAATTATGATTTAAATTGAAGAAAATCCTTAGTGTCTTTCCTTAAGCATGTTCGGCCATATTATTTGTTCTAACCCAATTTTGACCCATTAACTTTTTAATTTAATTTTACAGGGTTTAAAATGTAAAATTAAAATATCAGAGATTTAGTTCCATGAAAAGTGTGATTTGCCAACTTGTGTGAAAACTAGGGACGACAATGTACTTTTATCATTCTATCCTTATCTTCAAGCACTACCAGAAAATCGCTAAATACCAACGGACATACCGACGGAATTTTTTGTCGGTATTTTTCGGCCGATATCACCGACGGACAATATTCGTCGGTAATTCGGTCGGTACTTACCGACGGACGACGTCCGTCGGTAATTACCGACCGAATTACCGACCGAAAATTCAGAATTAATGAAAAAAGGGCGGGCAGTGGCGCGGAGGTTTTGGCGGGTGAGTTTTCCGACGGAATCACCGACGGAATTAAAAACTGGGGCCCGTACGCGTGATGGGACCTATTCACCGTCAACAAATACCGACGGAATCACCGACGGATTTGAAATGCCAGATCCGTACCAGTGACGTGACGGGTGCACCGTTAAAAATACCGACGGAATCACCGAGGGATTTGAACAGCAGGTCCGTGCGGTGACGTGTCGATTGCCCGTCAGAATTACCGACGGTTTTGCCGACGGATTCACCGACGGAATACCGTCGGTAAGTCCGTCGGCAAAAGTGAATATATGGCCACTCTGCCGACACTCTCTCCCCCATTTCTCCTTCTTCTTCCTAATCCTAACCCTCCCCATCTGCAAAATAACCACCCCCCTCGCCCCAAAACAAAAATTTCCTCATCTCAGCACAACAAGTTGTATTTGTTTTGTGGTCACAGCATCCGTGTTCTGATTTACCGACGGATTTTATCATTTTTTGTAAGTAATTCTATCTTTTAAAATTTTAACATTTAAATGTCAATTTTATTGTTTTTTTAGTATATGTATTTTTTTTTAGTAGATGTACATGTTTTATTGTTATTTCTCAAACAAACTTGTAGTATATGAATGTATAATTTTATACTTGTTATGGTTTGTTTTAGATTTTGTAAGATTGTATTTGTTTGAAAATTGTTAAAACTTAATTTGTAGAATTACCGAATTACATGTTGTGTTTTGAAATAATTAAGAGCTTGCTTAATTAATGGGTCCTTTTTATAGAGGTTCGATAGAAGTCATGGATGATCGTTCATGGATGTATCTAGATTCACCCCAAGGATTGCGGAGGATGGATTATTGTAACGGGGTTCAGGGTTTTATTAATTTCGCAACATCTATTCCCAGAAATTTTACTGGAGGCGGTATTAGGTGTCCATGCAGGAAGTGTCAAAATAAAAAGTATCTGCATCCAGATGTTGTAATGATGCATCTTCTACACAAAGGGTTTGTGGAGGATTACGAGTGTTGGTATGCACATGGAGAGGTATTTGTTAGTAATAGGAGAATGGGAGAAACGGTGGTTGGGTCAACTTCTAGTGCTAGCAACGTGCATGAAGCGGCAAATGACAACACTAATCCTTACAGAAACATGGTTATGGATGCAATGAGAATGAATCAAGATAATGTCAATCAATGTCCAATCGTAGAAGAAGAACCTAATGCAGAGGCAGCTAGGTTTTTTGATTTGTTGAAAGATTCTGACGAACCATTATGGGATGGCTGCACAAACCACAGTAAATTATCGGCTGTGGCACAGGTGTTCACCATCAAGTCAGATCACGGGTTGAGTGAGGCCGGGTATGACAAAATTATTGATTGGGCAAGAAGCATTTTACCAGAAGGGAACAGGCTCAAAGAGAACTTCTATGCTGCGAAGTCCATGATGAAACCCCTCGGTTTAGGATACCAGAAAATTGACATGTGCCCTAACTTCTGCATGTTATACTACCTTGAAAATGCTGTGATGACCGAGTGCATGACATGCGGGCATTCCCGTTACAAACCCAGAACTGGCAGGGGGAAGACTCTAGTGGCATATAAAAAACTTAGATATTTCCCGATCACACCTAGACTGCAGAGGTTATTTATGTCACCAAGGACTGCTGAGCACATGACATGGCACCAAACACACGATGTCGTTGATGGTGTGATGGTGCATCCTTCTGACGGCGAAGCGTGGAAACGCTTTAACAGTGTTCATCCTGACTTTTCTGCTGAATCAAGGAATGTTCGACTTGGGTTGTGTACAGACGGGTTCAACCCATTTGGGTCATTTGCTGCTCCCTATTCTTGTTGGCCGGTCATTCTCACAGTTTATAACTTGCCACCGGGAATGTGTATGAGGCCGGAGTTCATGTTTCTATCTACTGTCATACCCGGTCCAAGCAGCCCGGGGCGGAATATAGATGTTTGTCTTCGACCGTTGATAGATGAGCTGGCGCAGTTGTGGTCCTCCGGATCTCTGACTTATGATATATCGAGGAAACAAAATTTCCTTATGAGGGCGGCTTTGATGTGGACTATCAGTGATTTTCCAGCTTATGGAATGCTTTCTGGTTGGAGCACGCATGGGAAACTCGCATGTCCATACTGCATGGAAAACAACAAGGCATTCACGCTAGCAAACGGAGGTAAAGCTTCTTTTTTTGACTGTCACCGTCGCTTCTTGCCACTTAATCACAGGTTCAGAAAGAACAGAAAAGATTTCTTTGTTGGTAGAGTTGAAAAAGATGTTGCATCCCCGCGTCTTTCTGGTGAAGAATTGCATCATGTTGTATCAGAGTACGGTGACATTGTGTTTGGCCTTCAATCAGGTAAGCAAAAGTTTCCTGGTTTTGGTTTGACCCATAATTGGGTAAAGCGAAGTATCTTTTGGGAGCTTCCGTATTGGAAGACTAATCTTCTCCGCCATAACCTTGACGTCATGCACATCGAAAAGAACGTGTTTGAGAATATTTTCAACACCGTCATGGATGTGAAGGGGAAGACAAAGGACAACATGAAGGCTAGATTGGATATAGCTTTATACTGTAACCGTAAAAATATGGAGTTGGTTTATGACGAGTCACGGGTTGCAAAACCAAGGGCAAGCTTCGTGTTAGAGAAAAACGCACAACTGCTAGTCTACAAATGGCTTAAGAGTCTGCGTTTCCCGGATGGACATGCATCGAACATATCAAGGCTTGTTAACATAGAGGACTGCAGATTGTATGGAATGAAGAGCCATGACTGCCACGTGTTTATGCAAACACTCATCCCATTAGCTTTTCGTGATTTGTTGCCAAAGGGAATATGGGATGCACTAACGGAGATCAGTCATTTCTTCAGAGATATATGCTCCAGCAAGATGAATGTTGAGCACATTGAGATGCTTCAAACGAATATCATCGAGACACTATGCAAACTTGAGATGATATTCCCTCCTTCATTTTTTGACTCAATGGAGCATCTCCCTATACATCTACCGTTCGAGGCAAAAGCTGGAGGACCGGTCCAGTATAGATGGATGTACCCATTCGAACGGTGAGATATTACAGTTGCAATGGAATTCATATCTTAAAGTATTTTCTATGTTTTTCTTATTTGAAAATACTTGAATTGTACTTCAATGCAGGTACTTGTTTAATCTAAAAAAAAAGGTTAAGAACAAGGCGCATGTTGAGGCTTCGATATCTGAGGCCTATATTGTTGAAGAGATATCAACATTTATCTCGTACTATTTCGAACCTCATCTGAGAACAAGAATCAATCGCGTTCCACGGCATGACGATGGCGGTGAAGTGCCTTCCAGTGGGAACTTGTCAATATTCTCCAATACTGGACGACCCACACCTAAAAATGCCGTAAGAGGAAGATATTTGTCGGAAATAGAATTCAAACAAGCACACAACTATGTTCTATTTAACTGTGATGAGCTGAGACCATTTATTCAGTAAGTCTATATATGTGTAATAGTAATTAAACTTTGTCAGTAATATACTGTTAATTATATATTGTAATATCATACACTCATTATCACTTGCAGGCAACATCGACAATATTTCTCTCCAATAACTCGCAGCTGACCGAATCCCAGATCTTTCAATTACAAGATGAACAATTTGCCACATGGTTCAGAACACATGTAAGCACTATCACAAACTCATTCTAACGTATGCATGTCATTACGAGATTCTCGTTCATTTACCGTGTATTGATGTACATTTAATTACATATATTTACAAGGTTTATCAAATGGGAAGGAGTGCGCCCAAGTCATTGTCTTCACTAAGCCTCGGCCCTGAAAGAAAAGTTAAGTGCTACAACGGGTATTTTGTCAATGGATATGTTTTCCATACTGAAGAATACGGGCAAGGAAGAAAGACATACAACTGCGGTGTTTGTGTTAAGGGATCCACAAGTAGCCAGTTAGAAGTTGACTACTATGGTAGATTAGAAGAGGTCGTCGAACTGCAATATCATAGCGAGCAGAATAAAGTGTTTTTATTCAAATGCTATTGGTATGACACGACGGACAGAGGAATCAGAGTTGATCCGCACCATGGTCTGGTCGAAATCAACTCAAAAGCTAGACTCCGCAACATAAACGATGTCTTTGTTTTCGCAAAGCAATGTCAACAAGTTTATTACACATACACCCCTTCATTTAGAAAGGATCGTTCAAGAGTTGATTGGTTGTCCGTTTTAAAAACGAAACCACGGGGTCGTGTCGAGGTTGTTCAGGATGAGAACGAAGACACAAGTGTGCGAGATGAAGTCTTTCAAGTTCGTGAGTTGGTTGAACCATATCGAGTTGCTCCTTCGATTGAATTGGAAGAAAATTCAAATTTTCGAGTTCTCGATGATAGTCTTGTTGATATTGACGGAGAGGAGTTGAATGTTGTTCTCAGCTCTAGCGGACAACCAAATGTCGATGAAGAAGATGATATCCATATTGAAGATTGCGATGAAGATGATGACAATTCAATTGACGAGGAAGAAGAAGAAAATTCCGACTAATTATGAAAATGAAGCCCTATGTAAAAACATTTGTCTCATGTAATTTAGATTATTGATGATGTATTTTGTAAAACAAAATATTTACTGTTTAAGCAATGTGGTTATTGTGTTTATGTGATGGACAGTTTATCAGTTAAGTTTTGCAGGAAGGTAAACAGGCAATACAAAGACAAACTTTCCTGCATAATGCAAACTTACCGACGTCCATACCGACGGACTCACCGTCCGTCGGTATCTCACAGAGAGTTCGAAAATATTTACAACAAAATGCCACAATCACCGACGGCCATGCCGACGGATCACCATCCGTCGGTATCTCACAGAGAGTTCGAAAATATTTACAACAAAATGCCACAATCACCGACGGCCATGCCGACGGATCACCATCCGTCGGTATCTCACAGAGAGTTCGAAAATATTTACAACAAAATGCCACAATCACCGACGGCCATGCCGACGGAATAAAATCCGTCGGCATCTCACAGTAAGCTCGAAAACATAACACCACCATCGACGGGATTACCGACGGCGTAGGTCCGTCGGTAATTTGTCGGTTACCCATTTTACCGACAGAATTACCGACGGACCGCGCGTTTCCCAAAGTGCGTTAATTAATGCGCCTCTGAACTTGTCAGATTACCGACGGAATCACCGACGGACTGCGAAAATTTTGGAGGGCTTTTAAAAATTCGGGCGAAATTCGAAAAATACCGACGGAATTTTGACCTGTTACCGACGGATTTTTGACCTTTTACTGACGGATGTTAATTCTGTCGGGGATTCCGTCGGTAAAATTGACCTATAAGTTCCACCCCCGCCGCTTCGCCTCATTTTTTCTTCTTCTCCCCGCCGCTTCTTCTCTTCTCCGCGTTTTTCAGCCTAGATTTTTCATTTTTTCCCCCTCAATCCTTAAACACTTTCACCTTTAATCTCTAGCAAGATTTGGTGTTGTAAATCTTCATTATATTAAAAGGTATGTGTTTTTTTTCTAATTTATTTTATTTTATTTTATTTTTAGTTGTTTTTATTTTTGTTGTGTTGGTGTTTTTTGTTGCAATGTAGATAAAGTTTTGAATTTGACACATTATTAAGGTATGTATATTTCGTTCCTTTTTTTTTAATATTTTTTGAATTTGTTGAATATTTGTTAATTTAATTGTTGAATAATTGAATTTAATTGTTGAATTTATTGAATATTTTTTGTTGTTGTGTTGTTAGAATTGTGATTAGTTAATTTAACTTAGAATTAGTTAAAATTGAATTTTTTGAATTTGTTGAATATTTGTTAATTTAATTGTTGAATAATTGAATTTAATTGTTGAATTTATTGAATATTTTTTGTTGTTGTGTTAGAATTGTTATTAGTTAATTTAACTTAGAATTAGTTAAAGTTGAATATTTGAATTTTTTTGAATTTTTTGAATTTGTTGAATTACAATTGTTAATGTTGAATTGTAATTGTTAATTTGTTGAATTTATTGAATTTATTTTTTGTTATATTTTTTATTGTTTTGAATATAATTATTGATTAATTTGTGAATTGTAATTGTTAACGTTGAATTTATCTTAGGATTAATAGTTGAATATGTTGGAATAATTAGTATAGATTGGTTCGATTGGTTGTGGCTATTGTTAATATTTGCAGGTTTGTGGATTTGGGTAGTATCCAGTATAGGGGAGGTGCTGCCGATTTTTTTTTAACTTTTGAATTTTATTTTACAATTATTAATATAAAATTGTTTAGATGCGCAAAATGAAAACCAGAGCTGGTCGTCCAGTCGAATCAAGTTCGTCTAGCAGCGATGATGATGTTTCCTTAGGTGCCTCTCAAGAAGAGGCACCTACACCACCTGCGCCGTCAACCGATGCTGCCTCTTCCAGCGATGTTTCACATCGCAGACGCGGCATGCCTTCGAAGCGGAATCAATTTACCCGCCAGTTCGAGGCACAGTGGAAGGACGATCTTTCAATGTAAGTTTGTTAATGTTTTAGTTTTTTTTATATAAAAAAAACAAATTTAAAACATAATTTATGAAGTAATCACAAATTAATTTCATTTCTTTTCAGGTTCACAAACATTGAGGCCGCCCGATTAATATCATCGGCGTTTAAAGCGTCGATGGAGATTCCATTGTTTCAATGGAGTCAGATATCCAGACATCCTGAATGGATGCCTCAAATCAATGCATGGTTTCGTAGATTTGAGGTTTGTGTTAATATATAATTTTCAGCTTATTTCTAATTATAAATTCATGTTATAATTGTAAATAAATTATTAACATTTTAAAAAATTATTTTTTTATATACAGCATCGATTCTGCTGGGACAATGAACATGACAGTGTTGTGAGGAGGGTGTGGGAAAATCACGCAGCAATTAGGTAACATCGAAAACAATACGACTTTTTTTTACATAATTATTTATGTTTTGAAATGTAATTTTTTCGTGCGTGAATTAGGTTGCGTGATTTTTGGTATGACTCCCAGAGAAAAGCAAAAAAAACAGCGAGGGATAAGGGGTTACAAGGCTGGAACGATGTTGCGGTTTGGAGGGATTTCAAACCAATATACATCCCGAAAGATATATGGCCGCACTATCTTCAGCACGTGACGTCTGAGCGGTTCACTCGACGCTCACAGTCCGGTGCCGGCAACCGGAATCGGCAAATTCATGGCTCGGTTACAACGCACACCGGCGGCTCCGTTCCGTTTGCTGCACATGCGAAACGGATGGTAAGATTAATTTAAATGAAATATATCATTCAATTAATTTGTTGTTAATACATTTTTTTCATTATATATAGGCTACGTCTCTTGGACGTGAGCCGAGCCCTATGGAGCTGTTTGTGGAGACGCACGTGCGGAGTCATGACCGCCAAAAGGGGACGCAACAGTTCGTTGACAACCGTGCTCAACAGTTTGTGGTGTGTTTGTTTAACCATTTTATTTTGTAAGTTATTATTATGTTTATTGAATTGAATATGATTTTTTTTTCAGGAGACCTATAATAATCGGTTGAGGGAGAGATACGGGGATGATCCTTCGACCCATCCGGAATTCGATCCGGATTTGTGGATGGAGGCTGGATCGTCAGGTGGACCCGATAAAAATCGGGTTTACGGGCTCTCCAACACTACCACTGCCAAGTTGCGGTCGACCGGTACTGCTTCAACCGGTGGGAGCTCCCAATCTGTATCGAGCTCCCAATCTAAGGAGTTTGTGGCCTTGCAGCAAAGGTGCGACCACCTATCAGAGGCGTACACACAACTCAAAGAAGAGCAAAGATTGGCGAACGAACAACACAGATTGGCGGACGAACAACGCAGAGCAGAGTCTGAACAACAAAGAGCGGCCTATGAAGAGCTTCGTCAAATGGTCATGAACATGACACAAGGCGGAACATGTGCGCCTAATCCTTTTTGGCCGCCTAACCCCACCCTCCTCCTCCTCCTCCTCCTCCACCTTTATATTAATTGTTTTTTTTTAAACACATTCATTTTGTAATGAATATTATTTAACTTTGAGTTTTTGTTGCTTAATATAAATTTTATTTGCATAATTGGTTTGAATTACTATTAATTTATATTATTTTTTCTAAATAATTAAAAAAAAAAATTACATAGGGATTTACCGACGGAATAAATCCGTCGGCATTGGACAGTGTCTGAGGTATGCCATCCCATCACCGACATACTCCCCGACGGAAATACTCCCCGACGGAATTTACAGACGGATTTATTCGGTCGGTATGAAATATCACCGACACTTTTGCCGACGGAGTTAGTCCGTCGGTATTTACATAACACCGACGGAATGTATTCCGTCGGTATATTTCAAGCGGGAAACTTTTTTTTTTAGCGCGCACAGGCCGTCGGTAAAACCGTCGGTAAATGTGTTTTTTCTTTATTACCGACGGATATAGCGACGGAATGTGGAATCACCGACAAAAGGTATGCCGACGGGAGTATTCCGTCGGTAATATAGTCGGTAAATACTTTACCGACGAACGTTCTGTCACACACCGACGGAATATTTCCGTCGGTAAAACTGTGAAATCTTGTAGTGAAGATAATTCATATCTTCAAGATAATCCTTGTTTTCAAGATAATAATTGTTATCCGCTTTCAAATTTGATTCTTAATCAAATTCAAACTCTGAGTTTGATTGAAACTTTGTTTCTCACATGAGGAGGGACTCGGGCACTATAAATATAGACCTTAGTGTGTGCAAAAGAAAAAAAGGAGGATTAGGCAGAAAACCCCAGGAAAAGGCCATTACTCAAAACCCTAAAAACATTTAAGAAAGACATTTACAAAAAAAAGGGTGGCGCCGCTGCGCCACCCTCCCCCAGCGTTTTCCTCTTCTTCCCTGGTCTCAGAACCAGCCATAAAACGCCCCCTCCCCTTAGTGGCCTTTAGCTAGCCTCCTTTATTCTTCCCCGCTTGCAAGAACAGAACATAGGGGAAGAAGCTCCATCTTCACTTTTTTCTTTTCCGCGCCGGGGACCAAACCACCCCATCAACACTCTTTTCTCCACAAAAAAGCCTAGACATCACCACCCTCACTCTTTGAAGAAGGAAGAGAACGGGACCTTCGAGAAGGGAAGAGTATTAATTATTGTAGCAACAACAGCAAGTTTCCTCCTTCCGGCACCAAGCGACGACCATGCCAGTAGATCAGCAGTGCAACTCCCTTCTTCTCCAGCACATCATCATCCCTTATGAAATAATATGAGCCGTCCAGCATGCACTCCTTCAATAAACAGCAGATATTTAATCATGAACCACACCTTTGTCTTTAACCGTAGGGGTCATTTAATTCAAAACCGTGATCATCAGCAAGAGTACTCCTAAGTTCCAGCATTCTTGATTTTCCACTTTTTTTTTCATTGAAGCAGCGACGACGGGTGCTCCTCAGCCCCACCTTCCCTCAACTGCAGTGGTAGAACAAGCAGCAACCTCCTCTTCCCATCAGCAACCAACGACAGTTCTTCTCCAGCGATCCAAAAATCAGAGAAAGAACGGAGGATAAGAAGTAGCATTGGTCAGCCGTTACCCTATCATCTAGCTTCTTCTCCAGCGAACCAGGTAAGCCTTCTCTTCCCTGCCTTTGCAAATATAATTCACTTTTCTCAGTCTGCAAATTTAATTACCCTGTCACTGTTGCAAGTATGATTCATGCATGCCCACAATAGTGACCAATCGGGTTACTAGAGTATGGCTGGGCTAGATCCAGTAAAAAAAAAAATGAAAAAGGATTTTTTGTTTTGTTTAATTCAGAATTTTACGGATTTATTCATTGACATCAAAGTCGGGAATACTGCACTTTTTGGGTTATGCAATATTTATCAACGCCAGACTTGGAAATATTTGTAGTTGATTATTCTCTGACGCTAGAGTCAGGAATATCCTAAGCGGACCATGAAAAACGTAATACAACAAACTCTTAGCAGTTTTAGACAAAATTAGCAATGCGGCCTGCCTCAAGTAGGATGCTTAAGGGGTGATTATATCTTTTTTTCGTGTAACCAGTCACGTACCATAGAATCTCTATTGACTAGTTAGAGTTTATAGTGACCATAATACTAGGTAACAACTCCTTAAACAAGACATTTTCTCTTAAAAGAACAAGATACCAAATATCTGTTCTTTTTCCATATTGAGATTAATTTTCAATCGGTCGCCGCAATGTCTGAATGTGACTTTATTCATAGCAAAAAAAGGGACATATTGGTTGTCCAATCTATGTATTGGGACTTAACAGTTTTATCACCCACCTTTCAGCTGTGGTTAGGGAGCCAAAATGATAAAATTCTAGATTGGGTTCTTCACAAAGGTTGTAGGTATGGATGTTATCTTTTAAACAAAACTAACCTCGTATAATTTGGAGTTATAGAACTCCAGATATGGACTGAAAATGAAAGAAGTGTTGAATTGTCTTGTACTTGACAGATTTTGTTGAGTATTATAACTGATAATTTCGGGGGGGGGGTGTTAAGGGTAGAATTAGTCTTCCGATCCTTCAATAGAGTTGTGGAATCGTGTCTTACCTTTCCAAGGATCCAAACCACACTTAAAACCAAATTTTATAACTTTACTTACAAGTTAATGAGGTAGTTGAAGGAAATAATTGGAAAATGAAATTAAAACATGGTAACGAATTCATGTGAATCAGATTGCAATAGTATGAGAACACACATTGTGATAAAATTAGAAGAGGATACTAATTGTATCTCTTGATTCTCAAACAAAAGACATGCTTGGAGCAGGGTCATCAAGAGTTGATGGGACTCGATCAATTAGGGAAACATGGATAATGTTTGAATGAACATGAGTACCTTGTGTGCATTGTTATGTATCAAATTAATTATGTTATTATTAGAATGAATATGATTACCTTGCATTCATTGATAGGTATCGAATTAGCCATGATAACTTTGGAATAAATGTGATTATCTTACATACTTCGGTATGGAATATGTATACACAATGACTAGGAAATTGGAAGAGAAATGATAGATAATTGGTCACTATAGTATCGGTAGCTAAGGATACATTATGATGATACTTAGCACCATGATGAGGGTGGCTAAGGGCATAAATTGATACTTGGCATTATGATGAGGGTGTCCAAGGTTATGTGAATGATGCTAAGTGACCATAGTGTTGGTTACAATGTATATGAAGTTAAAAAGAAGAATAAAAGGGAATCGATACAAATGGAAGGTTGAGAAGATATTGATTAGCTATCCAAGTTTGGATAGCTAATGGTATCAATGAAGTTCCATTGGTACCAACATTTCAGATGACATTGTTTAGCTATCTGGGCTTGGATATTTAATGATATCAATGGGGTTCTATTTGTGCCGGCATTCCTTAAATTAATTTGTCAATCCCGAGTAATTGGGTGACTAATGATGTTAGTAAAGATTTCTAACATCGGCATGGTTACTCCTGGTTAAGGGGAAAAGATAAGTTGATTAACTATTCTAGGTCGTGCATAGTTAATGATATCAATGGGTCCTATTGGTATCGGCAACAATTTCTGGTGTGATTAGCTTCTCCAGGTAAGGAGGCTAATGATGGCAAGGGTTCTTGACATTGACAACTTCGATGGTAAACCAGATGTGAATAAGAATTGATTAACTATTTTGGGGTAGAAATAGTTAATGATATCAATTGGTTGTATTGATATCAACACTTAAATGGAATTGATTAGTCTAACTCGATATTAAATTAAAGACTAATGATACTAATGAGATTCAAAAGTATCGACAATTACCTTCTGAAAAATGAAAGATAAAATATTGATTAGTTATTCTGAAAGAATGAGATAAGCTAATGATACTAAGAGAGGAATATCTTAGTATAAAGTGAGAATTGATTCATAAGGAGATGGTGTTCGAAACTATTGAATTGTATTGAGATTTCCAAGATAAAATTATTTTCGGCAAATGGGATAGGATATTAGATGGATATTGATAATAGATGGAAAATGTATGTTGTAAAAGAGGTCAATGTCTAATTTTATGTATCAAAAGAAATTCTATAGAAATCATTACTTGTCATTATTATTGTTTGTTACTACCTTTTTATATTTATATGTACATATTAATTTTTATTTCCAGGTTCAGCAGGGTCGCGTCAAGAGTTATCTTAGTTTAGTTACCTTTTACTTTTGCCCTTGTAATAATTTGTAAATTAAAAGACTTATTTCCTAAAACTTGAAATGTAATATTAACCCATACTTTTGGATGTATGACTTTAATCTAATGTTTGTAATTCTAAGTACCTATTTAACCATGCATGTTTATAGTTGTAATTGAATCCTTCCCTTGAATAACATTATATGATGTTATTATGCAAGATATAGTTTCAATGATGTAACAATTGAATTATGCATTGTTATTTTGTGAACTTGAATTGTATAATGTTATTGAATAAGATGTGTTGTGTTAGTGATGATGAGTTGAGTTAAGATCCAGGATTATTGGATCGGATTGTGAAATGAAATTAGAAGTGTAATATGAATTTGTCATTAACTTGGGACCTCCTTATATAGAGGAGACTCTGCTGAATTTTTGGTGGAACCTGTATATAAAAATTACAATGATGAAAAAAAATCAGGGTTGTTACACCTTCTTTTTACGCAACCAGTCCCCAAGCCTAATCTTTGAAACTAGTTAGGGTTCCTAGTGCCCAAAATAATAGGTGGCAACTATCATTCCCTCTTCCCATTAATAAAAGACAAGAATTCCTAGTCTTTTCTATTTTCCTATCTGAAAGGATGTTAGCCATGATGTCACACATGTTTGACAACCATCAACAGCTCTCGTGAGCCACCAGGAATCTTCATTGTGTATAGCAACCAACCACATAACTTAAGAAGCCCATGGTGACTGTAGCACCTATAAGCAATAAACAGAAGAGCTAAAGAGAAAGAGGAATTACAATAGAAATAGAACAAAGTAGAAATTTCAACTCCACTGATCTTCTTTCTCTGGTAGCCATGAGCCTCACCAATGATGGTCACATAGGTGGTTAACTAGATCGGGTGTGCCACTCTATTCTCTTCCCTTCTACATTGGTGGTGTAGTCCACCACTCTTTGATGAGGGAGATCAATTCACTTGAACATTTAATTTCTCTCTCTTGTTTTCCTTCTTTCGCCACCACTGCTTCCATTGTTACTGCCTGTGCTACTACCGGTTAAGAAGCTATTATGATGATGTTAGAAAGAGATTACAACATTGATAGTGGTGTTTTGTTTTGATAAGTGAGATTGATGTTGTTATCTAGTTTTGGGTCCCTACATAAAAAAGAGAAAAGAAAACAATCAACAAAAAAATTGTTGGAAGAAAACCAAAAAAATATATAGCAGTGAGAAGAAGACACAAGGACGCCTAGAAAATGGCCAAAGATTGGTTAAGTTCAAAAATACAAATATTGAAATTTATCACTATTTTTTTATTAATGAAGGCCTCATTGAGATAGAAAATTGAATTTGAGGAAGAAAAGTTTAAAATCAGATGTTTAAGGACTTAATTAGATTTTTTTTGAAAGATTAATTGAGTTTACGAAGATGATTGCAATAAAAAATGTTTTTTAAGTTAATTTTGGCTTTAATTGGAAGTTAAAGTTTGAGAGTCGAATTACAATTTCTAGGAGTTAATTTGGTCAAATTAAGGGTTCAATTGCATAAATATTAAAGTTTGATAGGCAATTAGAGACTTTATTGAAGAAATCCAAAATCAAGGACCAAACTGGAAAATGTGCATGAATATAAGGGTTGAAATCTTTTAGGGGCTAAATTGAAGAAATTGAAAGTTTGTTAATCAATTGAGGGTCAAAATGCACAAATTCAATACCAAGGACTAAAGAGAAAAAGACGACCAACATCAAAGGTGACATTTGAATTTGGCAAGTATGCAATTGATTTAATTCTTAAAATCAAAATTGCAATTGAGGACTTGATGAATAAATAAAAAGCTAAGGACTGATTTGGAAATTGATACGTTTTGGTGCCATTTTCATTTAAATGAAACGGCGTATTTTGTACAAAATAACATTGTTTTATTCACTGTTCATATATATATATATATATATATATATATATAAAAGCTTGTTTTGAACTGCACTATACGTCTTCTTTTTCCTTTGATGCGCAAAGGCAAGGGAAGAAGGATTTTCTTCCCTTTCTTTGCACTGTCTCTCCCTCCCTCTTACCCAAAAACACTTATAACCTACCACTATGATGAAAGGGGTAGGGGAGATAAGCCTTGCAGGCGACTCTGGAGCGACTGCGCAAAGGCCGCCCCAGCCACCCTACCCCGTCACCATGACTAGACAGGGGCAGGGTAGCTCTCTCCCATGGCCCTTATAAATACCCCCTCACCACGCAATAAGGAAGGAGAAAAAAAAAAGGGGATGACAAGAACAAAAGGAGGAGGAACAAAAAAAAAATTAGAAAGTAGAAGAGGGAAGGAAAAAAAAAAAAAAAAAAAAAAGAGAGAGAATAGAGTCTATTAGGCCGAAATCAGACCAACCCCTATTTTGGACCAATATTGGCCCAAGTCTGTTGGGCCAAACTCAGCCTAGTTTGTTTGGGCCAAATCTCGACCCAACTAGGGTTGATTCAGCCCATATCATTGGGCTGGGTCCAACCAAATATATTTTTATAATATAATATTAATATTATATATTATTCAAAAAAACAAAAAGCTCTAAAAAACTTTTGAAAACATTTGTGACTTTTCACGTATTTTTCTATAAATTTTGATTAACATTGGTTTGTATTTTTATATTATAAAAATATAAATTTGGTATTCAGATACACAATTTTCTCCAAAATGTTTTTTGTGTGTGTGTTTGGAAAACAAAAATATAGTTCTTTCATATATAGATATTAGAATGGTTAGGTTTTTACTCAATAAGATTAGGATCTCCTTACTTAGGAGATCTTTTCTTAAACCTTAGACAAACCAACAATTAGAAAACACAACAATACTCTAGTTATATCAAACAATCAAACAATGCATCTTACCTTAGGTAAGGAGTATTAGGGGTGTTAATACTAAGTAAGGAGTATTAGGAGTGTTAATACCTTCCATTTACGCAACTAGTCTTTGTGTCCAATCTCTAAGACACATTAAGATTTCTAGTAACCACAATACTAGATGACGACTCTCATTCCCTCTTTACACTAATAAAGGACAATAATTCCTTATCCTATCCATTTTCCCACACCACATGCCAATATAGAATTTCAGGAGGATGTTTGCTTCAATGGTGCATCATGTACGACAATTGGAAACGAGATGGTTGGATTTTGGTATTGACTTAATTTGTTTTGGTTGTGATATTTTTGATCCATGTAGCTGCTATCATTATTAGTGTCGCACAAGTCTCGCATGACGTCGATGGTAATTTTTGTTTGTTGATTCTTAGGAGTCGCCACCTAGTATTTGGTTCAGGGTTACTAAGAAACCTGAATGTGCTGGTCTTTGTCAAATATTAATGGGTAAGGGACTGGTTGTGGCTAGGCAAGGTATTAGCACCCCCAACACACCCTACCTGAGGTAAGCTGCTTCGTGGTTTGATGTAATTTAAATATTTTGAAAGTTGTTTGTGAATGACTTCTTAAAAAGAGAAGAAAAGTTCTCCTCAGTAAGGAGATTATTATCTTATCGGGTAAAGAAAACATAATTTCTTTAGCATCAATAAAATAAAAAAAACTTTTCTATTCAATATCAAGAGTACGTCTTACGTATAAGATCGTAATCCTAGATACCAAAAGAAAACAAAATATTTTTTTGATATTTTTTTAAAATATAAATGAAATTCCCAAAGCTTTAATAAAATGGTTATTAAATCTCAAAATATATGCAAAACATATTCTTAATTTTTCATGTGAAATATGATATGATTTTCTTTGTATCTTTAAGACACTTGTCCATATGTAAATCAAAACATTTCATTGTCTTTTTTTTTCTTTTTAATTTTATCATAAAAAAACATGCATAAAAAAAATAACAAACACACCTACTCAAACACTCTATTTTACTATGTTTAAGCACACACCCATTACATGTTTACAAATCAATAAAAATTCAAAATAACTCAAAGAATACATTAAACAATTTTAAATTTACAAAATGAACCCCTCAAAATTCAGGAACAGTGCAGCGAAGCCCTTTGAAATTGCAGAAACAATAGCAGTGCATTGCTCTATACATCATCGCCAATGGCAGCACGTGGGTTCATGTGCTCTCGCCGATTAAGGGTGAATCAGGAACGTCTTTTTCTTCTCTGTCTTTCTATTCCAACAGTGTCCTGCAAAACACCAAAAAACACAACAAGCAGTAAAGTAAAATTTTCTTTCTTTTTTAGATATGTTCTCAATCTCCTTTCTTTTTCAGATCTATTTCACCGCAGATCTTTTTTTGGTTTACATCTTCTTCTCTTTTGCTTTGGGTAGTTGGTGAGAAAGTGAAGGAATGATTGAGAGAGGGGCGTCAGTGCTGGGAAAGGGACAACAATGGATCTGTGGGCGTCTAGAGGTTGGTGTCAGCTAGGAGGCTTTGATGGAGGCTGGTCTGTGCTGATTAGGGAAGATATGTTTTGGTCGACAGTGAGGGAAGAGATAGGGATCTGTGGGCTACTAGATCTCCGGTGAGGACGGCGCTGCTGGGACTGATGAGGGAGATCGTGGTTCTATGGTCGCTGAAGCTGCGATGGAGATGGGAGTGGTTGTCTAGTCGCTTTCGGGTTGGTTAGGAGATGGCGAAAATGGTGATGAAATGCAGACAGTGGGAAGAAATGACTAAGAGAGAGAGAGATTTGTAAGGGGTTGTCTTGGCTGAGAGGGGAGGCTCCTTCAAGTGCAAGGGAAGAAGGCCAAAAATCCAAAAGGAGGGCGGTGGCGGCTCCTCTTTGCTGGGAGAGAAAATTTGGGTTTAGGGTTTTATTTTTATTGTTGCCCAAATTTTTATGTTTCAAAATTGCACCTCTTGCTTTTTTGTGTGTTGGAGACTCCTATTTATAGACAAAAATATTGTTAGGTCCCCAAACTCGGTCCCTTAACTTCTTCTTTTTTTTGTAAATTTGATTTTTCCTATTTTTTTTATATTTTGAATCTTTTGAAAATGAGTAAAATGTCAACGTCGACTCAACAAGGAAAATCAATGATTTTTAAAAAGACGCATTAAAAGTTGACACATTCAAAAAACCTTTAATAATTTAAATTTTTTTTTAGACGACGTTGAAAATGCTTAAAATGATGCAAATATATCAAGAACATATGGTCTTGAAAACTTGATTGCATGTCCTAAGGTCATGTTAAGAACTTTCCTGGTTAATTAAGAATGCTCTTACCCAAGGTTCCTTGACATGAGATGATGGCTACCTTGCTTTGGATCCCTTGTAAACGATGATGCTAGGTATGTGTAAGGGTTTCTGGATCATTTCTTTTTACTGTCCCATGGCTTTTCGTTAATGCAAGGTATGTACAACTATATTTCTCTTTTCTAGAGTTAAGTAGGTTGATATCTAAATTTAGGTTTATCACGGTTTTAATAATATCAAAGAAAAACAAAAAAAAATTGTTATGGGTCTTTATGGCACAAACACGCTATTAAGACAAATTTTAGGGTTTTTGTTTTCACTAAGGACATGTGTGGTAAATATGCCCAAACCTACTTTTCATTGTTCTTTTTTTTTTTTTGGTGTTTTGTCAAACTAATCTTAGTCTTATTTTAATTATTTTTCAAGTTTTGAAGAGCATTTTTGCAATTAATTTTTCTTTCTTTACCCTTTTATATTTAAAAACAAATTTATTAAATCCACAGGTATTTGGCCTAAGTTTGAAAAACACTAAAAAATTTAATTTGTTTATTTTAATATGAATTATAAGCTTATACGTAAGATTTATTTTTTATATTAAAACAAACAACGATAAAAATATGTTTTGGCTCTATAATGGCTAGGCTTCACCATTAAAGCTAGTGGTTCACTCTATTGGGATAGACTTACTTTAACCAGTAGAGAAACCAATGATAAGAAAAAAAATAAAAAAACAATGCCTTAGTAATAATAAAACAAATAAATAATACAACTTATCTTCGATATGATGTATTAGGGGTAATAATATCCACAATATACACAATCAGTACCCTTATCCAAACTCTAAAAACTGTTGAGATTTTTTATTGTTGACTTTGTCAATATTTCTGTTAAATAAATCCTATTGCATAGGACACGTAGACTAAGTTTATAACTGATTTCCTATTTGTTACCACGTAAAACATGGGTTGTTAAGTTTTCTGTTAAACTTCATGTAAGGCTTATATAAGCCAACTTCTATGTTGCTTTAATTAATAAGTGATGCAACATCAAGTATTTTGCTATAAGTTGTTTTATCTTCAACAAAATTGGTATTAGAGCTTGCTATAGAATTTAGTTGTGAGTCACAAGAAACTGTAGTTTCTTAAGGAGAGTTTAAAGAGTTAAACACAGAGAGTGAGAGAATTATTTTAAAGGAGAGTTAAACACAGAGAGCATTATCAAATGGCAGCTGAAAATTCATTTGTTCAACCTACAATTCCTAAGTTCAATGGTTATTATGATCATTGGTCCATGCTTATGGAAAACTTTCTTTGCTCAAAAGAATACTGGAGCTTGGTGGAGAATGGTGTTTCTAGTATAGCTGAAGGAGTTGAAATTACTGAAGCATAGCGACAATCTATTAATGATCAAAAGCTGAAAGACTTAAAAGTAAAAAACTACTTGTTTCAAGCTATTGATCGAACTGTTATGGAAACAATTCTCAATAGAGACACAACCAAGCATATTTGGGACTCCATGAAGCAGAAATACCAGGCATCTACAAGAGTGAAACGAGCACAGCTTCAAGCTCTTAGAAAAGAATTTGAAATTCTACAGATGAAAGAAGGGGAGAGTGTTGATGCATATTTTGCTCACACACTCATCATAGCCAACAAGATGAAGATTCATGGTGAAAATATACAAGTTATGATCATTGAAAAGATATTGAGATCAATGACTTCAAGGTTTGACTATGTGGTGTGTTCTGTTGAAGAATCCAATAATTTAGACACATTAACTATTGATGAATTATAGAGCAGTTTACTTGTCCATGAGCAGAGGATGAATGGGCACCAAAGAGATGAGCAGGCATTGAAAGTTACATATGATAACAGATTTGGTGGAAGAAGAGGCAGTTAAGGACATAGAGCATTTTGGGGAAGAGGTAGAGGAAGAATCAATCCAGTTTTTAACAAAGCCTTAATAGAGTGTTATAAATGTCATCAATTAGGACATTTTCAGTATGAATGTACGAAATGGGAGAAGGAAGCAAATTATGTAGAGCTTGAAGAAAAAGAAGAGTTGTTGTTAATGTCATATGTGGAGCATAATCAGTCAGGACAAGAAGATGTCTGGTTTCTTAACTCAGGCTGCAGCAATCATATGTGTGCACACAAGCAGTGGTTCTCTGATCTTGATGAATATTTTTAGCAATCTGTAAAGCTAGGGAATGATTCAAAAATGGCTGTGCTAGGAAAGGGTACCATATGATTGCAGCTTGCTGGAATTATTCAAGTAATAACAAATGTCTTCTATATACTTGAATTGAGGAATAATCTGTTGAGCATTGGACAAATGCAAGAACAAGGAGTAGCTGTTTTCATCAAACATGGAGTTTGTAAACTCTATCATCCAGAGAGGGGACTTATTGTGCAAACAAGAATGTCTGCAAACAGAATGTTCATGTTGCATGCAACAGTTGCACCAAAAACTACCAACTGTTTTCAAACAACGTTTGAAGACTCTCATCTTTGGCATTGCAGATATGGACACTTAAATTATAAAGGTCTAAGAATTTTGCAGCATAAACAAATGGTTAGAGGATTGCCATAGTTGAAAGATTCATCCAAAATCCGCACTGATTGCATGGTGGGCAAGCAACATAGGGAGGTAATTCCAAAGAGAAGTTTATGGAGAGCATCTCAAAGACTGCAACTGATTCATGTCGATATCTGCGGTCCTATCACACCTACTTCAAACAACAAGAAGAGGTATTTCATAAACTATATTGATGACTATAGCCGTAAGGTGTGGATATACTTCTTTGCTGCCAAATCTCAAGCATTCATTGTTTTTAAGAATTATAAAAACATGGTTGAAAAAGAAGCAGGAACTTTCATTTGCTGCTTGAGTATAGATAGAGGTGGGGAGTCTACATCTTTTGAGTTCAATAATTTTTGCAAAGATCATGTTATTAGCAAACAACTCACTACAACATATACTCCCCAACAAAAGAGAGTGGTTGAACGCAAGAATAGGACCATCATGAACATGGTCAGAAGCATGTTGTCGAAGAAACAAGTTCAAAAGATAAGTTTTAAATGTGTGTTGTTGGGGATGAGTGAAGAGTCTAAAGCATATAGACTTTATAATGCAATATCCAGGAAGATAGTAACAAGCAGTGATGTGGTCTTTAATGAGAAAGAATGTTGGAATTGGCAAGGGAATGATGAAGTACCAGTATCTGATACTCTTGAGTTGGGAGACATCAATGAAGAGAGTGAACATGATGAAGCAGAAGAAGAAGCAGAAGCTTATCAAAATGAAGAAGATGAAGAAGAGACAGAAGTTGGCTTACCTTTATGTAATACAGAAGCCATTGCAGAAGCCAGCTCATCTTCATGCAATCTTGTTAGAGCAAAATCATGTTCACTTGCAGTACACTCAACATAAGCTGAAACAACAAGATCATGATAGGAAGAAGCACAGATAGTTCACCAGATAACTTGCATAGTTCCCCTATATAAGATTCACCAGCAAGAAGAAGCAGCAGGGCGCCATTATGGATGGAAGATTACATGAGTGGAGGAGAATTTATAGAAGAAGAAGCTAAGTAAAACTTGCTTTTATTCACTTCACTTACATATTTGCAAATGGAGAATGACAATGAAAATTGAAATAGACGCAATTGAAAGAAATGAAACTTGGGAGCTGACATATTTGCCTAAAGGAATGAAGAAAATTAGAGTAAAATGGGTCTTTAAGACTAAACTCAATGAAAATGGCAAAGTTGACAAATGTAAAGCTAGGTTGGTGGCGAAGGGTATGCACAACAACATGGCATTGATTATACTGAAGTATTTGCACTAGTGGCTAGATGGGATACAATTCGAATGGTGATTGCTTTAGCAGCTCGACATGGATGGAATGTGTATCAGCTTGATGTCAAAAGAGCCTTTCTGTATGGCAAATTAAATGAAGTAGTGTTTGTAGAGCAACCACAAGGTTATGAGAAGAAAGGTGAAGAGCACAAGGTGTACAGATTAAAAAAGGCATTATATGGCCTTAAACAAGCCCCTCGTGCATGGTATAGCCGGATTGAAACATACTTTGTCAAAGAAGGACTTGAGCGGTGCAGCTGTGAACACACTTTATTCATAAAAATAGGAAATGGAGGTATAATTTTGATCGTTAGCTTATATGTTGATGATTTAATTTTTACTAGTAATAGTGAAAGTTTATTTGTTAAATTCAAGAATTCTATGAAACTTGAATTTCATATGACTGATTTGGGCAAGATGAAATATTTTCTTGGTGTGGAGGTTCTTCAAAATTCTAATAGAGAAGCCTTACACTATTCAAAAAATGCTCGATATTGGTGATACTTGAGGTTGGTTGGCTTATTAGATTGATATATATATATACACTGCTTTTCTTAATGGATTTCTTGATCTAGATGTCTTTATAACCCAACCTCTAGGCTTTATTGATCCTTAATCCCCAAACCATATTCGCAAACTAAAACATTTTTTATGGTCTAAAACAAGTACTTCATGCATGAATTGATTGCTTAGTCAATTCTTAGTTTCTCAATAGATTTCATATTCGTAATTTTTTAAGTCAACCCAGGTTATGTGATTGTGATAAAACTATCGTCCCACTTGATATAATATTTAGTAATGTTTGGGGTCCTGCCCCTGTGTTTTCCTCTGATGGCCTTCGCTACTTTTTATCTTTATCGATGCGCGTACTAAACACATTTGGTATTATTCGTTTGTTGCTAAATCTAATGTGTTTTCCACTTTCCAACAATTTCAAACACTTGCTGAACGTCAGTTTTTACTTAAAATTAAATATCTTCCTACTCATGAGCCACTTGTTTTTAATGATGCTAACAGGTATGAGACGTGGCATAGTGCTATACGCAAGGAAATTCAGGCCTTACACACTAACAAAACTTGGTCTTTGTACCGTTTCACCCTTCCATGAATGTTGTTGGTAGTCGGTGGGTGTACAAGATTAAACGCATATCTGATGGATGCATCGAGAGGTATAAGGCGCATCTAGTTGCTAGAGGTTTCACTCAGCAAGAAGGTATTGATTACTCTGAAACTTTTAGTCCTGTTATCAAACAAGCGACCATCAGAGTAGTCTTCTCCATTGTTGTTTCGTGTGATTGGAAAATTCATTAGCTTGATATCCATAATGCCTTCCTCAATGGTGTTCTTGATGAGGAGGTCTACATGAAAGAACCTCCAGGTTTTATTGATTATGTATAAGTCTCTATATGGTTTAAAACAGGATCTACAAGCTTGGTACACTAGTCTGAATGATTTCCTATTATCTATTGGTTTGCATGCCTCTAAAGTGGATACCTCATTGTTTATCTTCCCTGTTGGTACTGATATTTGTTATCTTCTGGTCTACATTGATGATATTCTGCTTACAGGTAGCAACTCTCTTATGCTCCAACGCCTCATATAGCTACTGAGCTCAGAATTTAAGCTTCACGACTTGGGTTATGTTCATTATGTTTTGGGTATTGAAGTTGAGCCTACTGGTAAGGGTCTTATGCTTCGACAGCATAAATATACACTTGACATCCTCACTCGGGATGATATGTTATCTTGCAAACCTGTTGATTCTCCTATCTCTACATCCAAAGCTACCATTCTTCTAGATCCCTTGTTTTCTGATGCTACACGCTTTCGTCAAATTTTGGGTGCTCTTAAATATCTCACTTTTACATGTCCAGATATTTGCTTTGTTGTTAACAGAGTTTGTCAATTTATGCATGCTCCTACAAATTCTCATTGGGTTGCCATTAAATGCATATTGTGTTATCTTAGGGTAGGACATCACATGGCCTACATATTACTCGCTAATTAGTACTTAAAAGTGTATTTTTATCAAGGTTTTATATCATTGTCACACATCAAATCCGCGCGGCATCGGCTGGTGATTTTTCGTTTCTGCGTTCAATTGGTTTTGCTGGTCTTGTCAGAGATTCACGAGTAAGGGACTGGTTGTGGTTAGGGATGGTATTAGCACCCCTAACGCACCATATCTGAGTTAAGCTGCTTCGTGAACTTGATGTGTTACAGAAGTTTTAAAAATTATTTTCTTTCATCGAATTTTAGAAATTCGACTTACGTGTAAGTTCATAATTCTTTATCCGTGAGCAAATTAAAATATTAAATTCTTCTTTATTCTTGCAATTTTATCATACAAAAAAAAACATAAACAAAATACAAATCACACATTTCCTTTTCACTATACTTTCTTTTTTCTTTTTTTTTCTTTTTTTTGTTTTTTTTGGTATATCCACATTACAAATTATAAAAAAAAACTAAACAAAAAAAAAATTAAACAATTTTACAATTACAAAAATTAACCCCAAAACCATGAAATTATAGGGATAGCCTTCTGCAAGCCAGAACAGTGTCAAGGAAGTTTTCTGGTGCGGGAACAGTGGCAGCGCGTTGTTCCACGTGCCCCCGCCACTGGCGGCACGTGGATTCACTGGTGGCAGAACTGGTTGATCGGGGTCATCTTCCTCTTCTCTGTCTTCCTACGCCAGCGGTGAAGGTCACCGTCACCTGCAACAAGGGGAAACAACGCATAGCAGCAGTTGATTTTAATATTTTTTTTCCTTGTGTTCCAGATCGGCTTCTCTCCCTTCTACTTCTTCAACTTCACGGCGGGTCAATTTTTTGTGGGTTTCGTCTTCTCCTCTACTTTGGGTGGCAGGTCTGGCGGTTGTGCGGCTACAGCTGTGTAGCAGCTAGTGGCCGGTTCGAGTTTGCTGGGGGGGAAAAGGTGGAATGATCTGGGATCTGTGGGCGCCGCTGTGCCGAGCTGCTGTCGGTCGGTTATGGTGGAGGCCGGTCACGGTGTTGAGGCGGAGATATCACTAAGGAAGGCCAGTCTGCGATTCTGGTGTTGCTTTTCTGTCACCGGCGGTGGAAGGGTTGAGGAAAAACCAAGAGAGAAGATGGACGATGGAGGGGAAAGGGCGGCTAGTTCGGTTTCCAAGGGAAAGGGGGGTGGCTGGTTCTGATTTGTTATGGGTGAGGGGGGAGTGAGCGGCTGGAGAAGGGAGGAGCTGAGAGGGGAGATCTGCTTGGTAAGGGGAGGGGTAGCTGTGTTTGGGCTAAGGGAGTTCAAGCCTTGGCTGGCGAGAAGAAGGGAAAATGGTGATGAAGGGGAGGGGGGCAGCAGCTTGGAGAAGAGATAGATTTAGGGTTTTCTTTTTCTTTTTTTTTTACTCTCCAAACTGCCCCCTTTTCTTTGTGAATTTCCCCCCCGGAAATTTTTTTGACTTATATTTATAGGTAAAATGTTGCTTGGTCCTCAAAATTGGTCCCTCAACTTTCCTTTTTTTTTTTTCTAAATTTTGCTTTTTTTTCTTGTTTTTTCTTGTATTTTTTTCAAACAAGCAATACCAACGTCGATTCAATGAGGAAAATCAATGATTTTAAAAATGACGCGTGAAAAGTCGAACGCGTTTGAAAAACCTTTGAAAATTTAAATTATTTTTTAAATGGCGTTGAAAATGCTAAAAACGATGCGAATATATGAAAAACATGTTTTTTTGAATTTTCGTTGTTTTTCGCTATTTTTTGATTTTTTTCAAAAATTTTATCAAATAGGTGGGTCAAAAATTGGGTAACAACAATCATCATTTTGCACTTGAAGTACCAATAACTCCTTAACTAAAGCATGTTTTATAATAACAAGTTTGATACTATAAGATACCTTAATTTATGGTAAATGTTCAACTTAAATGCAAGCCTATTCATAAATCAAAGGATTGATTGATGAGTTTAACTACTGAAATTGAAAAAACAAAGAGAGGGCCAAATTTAGAAAAGAGATTCTGGTTCAGTCCAAACTGGAACATTGTTTGGACACTAGGTCATATCTATAGCTGTAGATCTCAGATTTAGGTATGCTCTATATGGATGGAAAGCTAAGACATGGGCCTAAAACTTTTATGCGAAGTCCAAGATTTAAAAAGGTCGTTTTCAAGTACAAATTGTAGCAACAACGAAGAAGTCCGAATATGTCTTACAACCCAGACAATGTTCAGTGTTCAACCTATATCTCGAGTTCTAGAAGTCCAAATGCACTAATTATTTTTATATTGGAAAGCTAAGACAATTTCCTAGAACTTTCATTATTTAAGTCTATTTGAATTCTGACGTTAGCAATGATGTTTTGTTCAACAAGAAGATAAGGATTGTCGCCAAGTCAAGATGTGGCCACCAACTCAACAATTAGTCATCAAATCAATAGTTCCAAATTTTGGTCTATAAAAGGAGGCATTTGCCATGCATTTAGGCATCTTAGTTGTTCAGATCAAGATCTTCCTCTTGCTCTCTTTATTTGTATTTTGTAATGTTCAAGTTTTATTTTATGTTATATTAATCTTTTGCTTTTGCTTTTCATTTCCTTTACTATACTTGTATAATTATGTTCTTATCTTGTTTATTTATGTTTCTCTATTTCATTATGTTTAGCTAAATTTATTATATCAAGGTGAAAAGGTTACACTAATGGTTTAAGAATAAATATAGTATAAACTCAACATGGACTTTAATGCTTCATACTGACATGTTTTGTATTTGTTATCTTGTTCACTTTTAATACTTTGCTTGTTAAATGATTAATCTAAATTTATGTTGTATAACCCTTGGTACAACAAATACTTGGCACTTTCATAGCTCAACCGTATGGTATAACCGACACATGTGCTATGAAAGGAACTTGATTTGTTGTTAACATAAGTTATAATCATGAATACCTGACAACATTTACAAGTATTAGCATTATTCAAATAAGATAACAAATGTAACCATGTTAACAATTTGTAATCCGATTGGAACCTCCTTTGTGTGTGGTTTCCAATTAAGTAATATGATTTTATACTATACTTGTTTGAAATACCATTAGTGGATCCTTTAACCTTGACAATTGTTTTATCATTGTTTAATCCTTATATCAATATCACATCTCAAAGCTCTCTTCAACTTATTATTATTATTGTTGTTGTTGTTACCATTATTATTATTATTTATTATTATTATTTATAATTTATATAGTTAACCTCCATATGGTTCGACCCCGGTCTTGTCGGGTTATTTATTACTTCGGCACTCATGTACTTGGGAGAAGACATCAGTCTTTTGGTCGTGTCACTCGCAGTTCTTCCTTTGCCTTACATGGTTTTATCAATGGAAAATGGGCAGACAATGTTGATGATAGAAAATCTATGAGTGGTTATCTTGTGTTCTTTGGTCAAACGTTGACTTTGTGGAAATCAGGTAAGCAATGTACAGTTGCTCGCTCTTCTACTGAAGCTGAGTACAAAGCCTTAGTCGATGGCACTATTGAGGTTATCTATCTTCAGTATTTATTAACAAATATCCACATTTCGTCTACTTCTGCTCCTTTCAACTGATGTGACAACCTTGGTGCAACTTATTTGTCTGTAAATCTTGTTTGTCATGCTCGCACAAAACATATTAAGGTTGATTATCATTTTGTTCGAGATAGAGTTGTAAAGAAGGAAATTCATATTCGTTTTATTTCCTCTCGGGATCAACTTGCAGATGTCTACACTAAGCCACTTCCTACAGCTTCATTTATTGCTTTTCGGTTCAAACTTCAGGTTGATCCTCCACCTTCAGCTTGATCCTCCACCTTCAGCTTGAGAGGGCATATTATAAAATGTACCTATATAGGAAATATTGTATATAGAAAATATTGTAGTCATATTCTTGTGTAGTAACCTCCACCATTACTATTGTATATTGCCATACACATATATATAGAGAAGGTTGGCTAACCAATAGGTTAAACCTTCTAATTATTCTAACTTTCACTACATCTACTTATTACATATAAGTTGAAGCATTGGTACCTTGAACAATGAACTAAAAATATCGTTAATAGATAATGAATGGCATACAGTCTTGCCATATCAACAGCATGAAAATTGATAATCGGTCCTTTTGGGATATGTCAATCCCAAATCTATTATTCCATTTATTTATTAATTATCATAAAAACATTTATTAAATGTGTTGTGCTCCAACTCTTTCCATGAAAAGAAAAGGTTGTGAACCACCACATTTGATCATGGACAAAAGGTAATCAAATAGTTGCCTCCACTAGGACAAGTAAACGTGCTCGATTTATCATCATAAGCATAACTGTAAGCTTGAGGACACTGCTGCTTGAAAGTCATCGAATATTGGCTAGGAGGACATTTGTCAGGTGTATTATAGTCTCCTGTGCAGCAGAACTGCGGCTGGTTAAATGCCAAACACGCGCTCTTGCAGGCAATCACAGTCCCATCTGAACCCTTCACTTGTAAACTAGGATCACAAACAGCATTCACGTTAGCTGCACAGCTTGTAGAATTGCAGCCAGTAGAACCTCCTTGCGGGGTTATCGAAATCGGGATGTTAAAGCCATCAACAAGGCTTATATCGTAATAATCTTTCCCACCATCACCTCTTAGAGTAAATTCTGCCAAGGATGCTGGTGGGATCGCACCGGCTCCGTTGCATTCTACGACGCCAGAGGCGCAGTCAGCTGTAGCACAAACAAACTTTCCCGAGGCATCTGTAGAGCATTGCGTTCTGGCCCACAAGCGGCCAGACCAATTGACAGGGACACTCAGCGAAGATGAAGCACCCGTTGCCAATGTGAAGCCAGTTGAAGATAAAGACGGACCGCTAGCAGCCGTTAGAGTTCCTGGCCAGACCGTGTATGGACATTGTTTTTGAAGTCGAAAGTCACAGATTGAGCTCCTGCATGCGTGCAAGCTGCGCAAGATTTATTTTTGTTGATATCAATAATTAAATCTTGGTCGATTCAAATAAAAACACAAACAAGTTTTAAAAACATCAAACTCTTGTTTCATGCTAATTTATGTGAATCTATTTTTTTTTTTTCATATAATAAAAAGAATAGGACTTGAATCTAAGACTTGGGCTTCGTTTTCTCTATGGGACTAGGCGTCCGTACTTAATTCAATATTTAAAATCTTGCATTAATTCACTTATTTTTCTTTTAAAAAGATAACATAACCAGGTTTATTTTTTAATATATTTTTTTCTTTTTTCTTTTTTTATCCGGAAACTCCCTCCTGGACAAGTTTATTGGATTCACGAAATCCATTGAATAATGAAAAGTAATTTATATTGCATATGCAAACAGAAAATATATATATATATATAAGAGCGAGCAGAATAATCAAAGTGAATAATATGCATAATAGAGTTTTCCATGCAAGATTCTAAAATATGTAATATTGTAAAACTACTTGCCATAGAGGAAGATGACGAGGGTGAAGGTAATTATTGCAATGGGCATACGACTCTCCATTGTCGAGATGCGTCGAATTAACACTTTTTCAGTATCTTTTAAGAGATTTGAGGTAAGCAAGAAACACTCTATATTTTAAAAAGATTGTGTTTGCCACTTAATAAATAGTGTTAAATTTGCAGACTAGTAAACAGCCAAACAGTGGAACACGTTAAAATCACGAAGAGAAAAAAGAAAAAGAAAAGTTTGTAATAACAACCATCTTCAACACGCACCGTCTCATCCACGATGACATTTGGCAATGAATGACAAATTATCAAATTATAATTTATTTATATTTATAAAAAAATAAATTATAAAATTGGGTCTGTCACCTGAAGTGCTCGGAGACCGTACATGCACTGACCTGCACTTATCAATTATTTTTTAATATTATTTATATTTATTAAATTATAAAATTAAAAATAAGCCACCTTGATAAAAAAAAATAACCCAATGAAATATACAAATGCCCTTGGTTTGAACCACAAGTGAGTATCTAGATATCTCAATTGCTAGTAAACAGCCAACAGTGGCGGTTCTCCTCCAGCATTACACCGTGATGAGTGCGAGACTCTTCAAAATTATCACACCGTGATGAGTGCGAGACTCTTCAAAATTGACAAGGAAGCAGACTGGTCCCTGCTTCTGGAATGAATGAATTATTTCAAATCTAATTCTCTAATGAATGTAACTCTGGAATTATTCCAAATCCACAAGTTTCATAATGTTGTGTTGATTGTGAGACATTATTTCAAAAACTAAAATAGGATAAAATTGTCAAAAAAATTCTAATTTTATAAATTATTTAAAATAAAAAAAACAATAATTAAATAATAGAAACTAAATCCGAATGAATAACAAATTGAAAGCGTGCTTTGAAATTTTAAAGAGCCCCAACAAAAATTAATGAGAGAAAAAATTTAAAAAAAAAAGGTTGTCAACACCAAACTAAAAAGCTATTTGCCACATACGCCGCCTCATCCACGGCGGCAATTGGTCAACGAGCATCCCTGCATGTGCCACCTTATTTGTGCGGGGATTGCCTGCACACTAACCTGTACTTATTAACTATATTTTTTTTAATATTTTTTAATATTTATTAAATTATAAAATTGGAAATAAACTACCCTGATAACAAAAAATACCCAATGAAAATATACAAATACCCTTGGTTTGAACCACAAGTGACTAACTAGATATCTCAATTAATGAGAAAGCAGACTAGTAAACAGCCAATTAGAGGAATGCCCTGCTTCTCACGTCTAATGAAAGCAATTGAATGCAGGAATAGGGCCATACTCCCAAGAAAATTAATTTACGCCCGACATAATATTTTGCAAGTGTAAAAGCTGTATTTCTGTGTCTAAAAGTATCACGAAGATTTTTTTATGGAAATATCTTTTCAATAAATATTAAAATATTTAATATCATAACAACACGGAGCATATATCTAATTGTGTTTAATAATTATTTTATTTAAATAAATTTGTATTTAACCAAATGATAATCCGTGCTAATAAAACAATGTCATGAATTAAATATTATGAAATGAGCATCACTTGCCTATATTTATTTAATTAATTGAATTAAATGACATGAAAATATGTCTACAAAAAAGAGAAATTAAAAAAAAACAACGACAAATAAAAATACTCGAGATATCCCGAGTGATTTCAAAATAAGTGAAAATCTTATAGAAAAAAATAAAATAAAAATCAATGGAGCCCAATATCTAATTAAATAAATATTAAAGGATGAAACTAGAATAAACATGAGATTAAAAAAAAGAGAAAAAACCAAGCAAACTCGGGTGAACATCCTAAACCTGGGTTAATCTCTAAAACTCGCAAGTTATAAAATCCTAAACTTGAACTTGATTAAGAAGCACAATTCTCAACTAATTGCCAAAGTGAAAAAAAAATGGCAATCAAAAGAATGAGGGATCTAATCTGATAGGAAAACAAAAACTTATAGAGGATGATATTGTAAAACAAAATCAAATTAAAAAATTATCTCAAATAAAAAAATAGTAATCAAAAGAATAGGAACAAAATTTGAAAGATAAAAAAATTGAAGGGGGGGTGAAATTGTTAAAGAATTCTAATTTAATAAATTATTCCAAACAAAACAAACAATGATAAAAAAAACAGGCACCAAATATAAAGGAATAACAAATTAAAGGCATGCTTTCAAATTTTGAAGGGGTACAAGCGAGAATCAAGGAGAGAGGAAAGAAAAGGTTGTCAACACCAAACCGAACAACTAGTTCATTTGGTATTACCAAATGGTCGACCGAGCCAACTTAAATACCAGATATTGATAATTTAAACCTGCTAAATCTTGAACTGATATTGATCCTATATATATGTAGAGTGAAGTGTTTGAGTTCATTTTAATTGTGCTATTAAGATAAAATATAAAGATTTACATAATCACTGAAATGAACAATTAATTCTTAGTCTTCACTTGTTTTTCATCTTGGACATCTTCATTGATTGTTTCATGACATCCTTCATGCTTGTTGATGTCAAAACTCATTTTTGGGTTATTCCCCACCATTTTTTACCTTATTCCTTTTCAAAATAAAAATAAAATAATTATGTCAAGGAGACTAGCGACGTGGAAAATATTGGCTAAGGAAGGATTTTAAATATAGAAAAATTAAAGTTTTGGAGTTAATTAAAGGTTGCATTAATGGAATTTTCAGCCAAGGACCATTTTGAAAAAAGCAATTAGAGACTTGATTGAAAAAATCCAAAACCAATGACCAAACTGGAAAAGATGCATGAATATAAGGGTTGAAATTGATCGAATCAGGGACTAGATTGAAGAAATTAGAAGTTTGTTGATCAATTAAAGGTCAAAATACACAAATTCAAAACCAAGGATCAAAGTGAAAAAGGCAACCAACTTCAAGGCTGATATATGAATTTGACAGAAATGCAATTGAATTAATTCTTAAAATCAAAATCTAAATTGACTACAGACAAGGGAAAAAGGTTTTTTTTCCCCTCCTTTATAGCACCTTTCTCTCTCTCTCTCTCTCTCTCTCTCCCACTTGCGTAAAAGCCCTGACACAACCCTCACATCATCATGGCCTACCACCATGATGAAAGGGGCAGAGGGGAGAAGCCTTACAAGCAACTCTGGGGCGGCCGCATAGGGGTCACCCTAGCTACCCTACCCCTTCGCCATGACTAGACAAGGGTAGGGTAGCCCCCCCAGCCCTTTATAAATACCATCCTTACCAGGAGGTTAGGGGTAAAAAAAGATAGAAAGAAAACAAAATGAAAAAGGAAAAAAGAACAAAACAAAAAAGAAAAGGAAAGAAAGAAAAACAAGGGAAAACAAAAGAAAGAAAGGGAAGAAAAAGAAAAACAAAGGAAAAAAAAAAGAAAAAGGAAGGAACACTTTTTGGCCTCTAGTTGGAGAAGAAAAGTAACCTCCTATCCACCTTTCTATTGCTAGTTAGTATTAGCAGCCACCATTCCTCCTAGTTGCCACCACAACAATGCCACCGTCAACGTCAGCAACCACAATACCCTCACTCCAAGTAATCTTCTTCCCCTATATTTAACATCTTCTTACCTACTTTACTTCTTCATTTCATTTGCATGTAGAACATGAGCAATTCATGTTTTGCATAGTAAATAGTTACTGTGCTAAGCAAAGTAACCATTTAATGGTATTTTGGGTTGGGTCTAGCCTTATAAAAAAAAAAGAGAAAAAGAATATGTTGGGTCGACATCGGCCCAACTCTTTTGGGTTGACCTCGATCCAATTTCTTTTGGTTTGTATTTTTACACTGTAAAGATACAAATTTGTTTTTAAAATACCTGTTTTTTCTCCAAAATGTTGCAAAACAAATATATAGAAAAACAACAAAAAAAAAATATCTTGTTTTCATGCATATGGCCAAGTCTCTCAAAAATATAAGAAATTTCATATTGTATTTCATACAAAATAAAAATAAAAAAAATATGTTAGCATGCATTTTGGGCTTTAATAACCAGTTTATTAAAGCAATGAGAACTACGCCTATATTTCAAAAATACTAAAAAATATATTTTGTTTTCTTTTGGTATCTAGGATTATAAACTTATTCATAAGATATATTCTTCATATTAAATAAAAAGATAGTTCTTTTTTTATATATATATTGACATTAGAACGGTTAGGTTTTTACCTAATATCAGAGATTTAGTTCGATGAAAAGTGTGATTTGCCAACTTGTGTGAAAACTAGGGACGCCAATGTACTTTTATCATTCTATCCTTATCTTCAAGATAATCCCTATCTTCAAGATAATCCTTGTCTTCAAAATAATCCTTATTTTCAAGATAATAATTGTTATCCGCTTTCAAATTTGATTCTTAATCAAATTCAAACTCTGAGTTTGATTGAAACTTTGTTTCTCACATGAGGAGGGACTCGGGCACTATAAATATAGACCTTAGTGTGTGCAAAAGAAAAAAAGGAGGATTAGGCAGAAAACCCCAGGAAAAGGCCATTACTCAAACCCTAAAAACATTTTAAGAAAGACATTTACAAAAAAAAGGGGTGGCGCCGCTGCTGCCCCCTCCCCCAGCGTTTTTCCTCTTCTTCCCTGGTCTCAGAACCAGCCATAAAACGCCCCCTCCCCTTAGTGGCCTTTAGCTAGCCTCCTTTATTCTTCCCCGCTTTGCAAGAACAGAACATAGGGGAAGAAGCTCCATCTTCACTTTTTTCTTTTCCGGCCGGGGACCAAACCACCCCATCAACAGCTCTTTTTCTCCACAAACAAAGCCTAGACATCACCACCCTCACTCTTTGAAGAAGGAAGAGAACGGGACCTTCGGAGAAGGGAAGAGTATTAATTATTGTAGCAACAACAGCAAGTTTCCTCCTTCGGCACCAGCGACGACCATGCCAGTAGATCAGCAGTGCAACTCCTTCTTCTCCAGCACATCATCATCCCTTATGAAATAATATGAGCCGTCCAGCATGCACTCCTCCAATAACAGCAGATTTTTAAATCATGAACCACACCTTTGTCTTTAACCGTAGGGGTCATTTAATTCAAAACCGTGATCATCAGCAAGAGTACTCCTAAGTTCCAGCATTCTTGATTTTCCACTTTTTTTTTCATTGAAGCAGCGACGACGGGTGCTCCTCAGCCACACCTTCCCTCAGCTGCAGTGGTAGAACCAGCAGCAACCTCCTCTTCCCAGCAGCGGCAGTGCTGTTTTCAGCAACTTGACTTTCAGTCACACCATCAGCAACCAACGACAGCAGCTCCTCTCAAAAGGCTACCACTGCGACCAGCATACATCCTCTTCTCAGCAAGCTGCCATCATGAGTAGTAGAAGCAGTGTCCAACATCTTAGCTTCAACCGAGAGCATCACCCAACAGAGGTTCCCATTGCCAGCTGAAGGTAAACACAGGGAGGGAACGAACAACATGAGGTAAGACAAACAAAACAGGGAACCAAAGAAAGAATGGAGAGGAACTAGCATCGATCAGTTCTTCTCCAGCGATCCAAAAATCAGAGAAAGAACGGAGGAAAAGAAGTAGCATTGGTCAGCCGTTACCCTATCATCCAGCTTGTTCTCCAGCGAACCAGGTAAGCCTTCTCTTCCCTGCCTTTGCAAATATAATTCACTTTTCTCAGTGTGCAAATTTAATTACCCTGTCACTGTTGCAAGCATGATTCATGCATGCGCGCAATAGTGACCAACCGGGTTACTAGCGTATGGCTGGGCTAGATCCAGTAAAAAAAATAATAAAAAAGGATTTTTTGTTTTGTTTAATTCAGAATTTTACGGATTTCTTCATTGACGCTAAAGTCAGGAATATTGTACCTTTTGGGTTGTGCAATATTTATCAACGCCAGACTTGGAAATATTTGTAGTTGATTATTCTCTGACGCTAGAGTCAGGAATATCCTAAGCGGACCATGAAAAGCGTAATACAACAAACTCTTAGCAGTTTTAGACAAAATCAGCAATGCAGTCTGCCTCAGGTAGGATGCTTAAGGGGTGATTATATCTTTTTTTCGCGTAACCAGTCACGTACCATAGAATCTATGTTGACTAGTTAGGGTTACTAGTGACCATAATACTAGGTAGTAACTCCTTAAACAAGACATTTTCTCTTAAAAGAACAAGATACCAAATATCTGTTATTTTTCCGTATTGAGATTAATTTTCAATCGGTCGCCGCGATGTCTGAATGTGACTTTATTCATAGTAGAAAAAGGGAGATATTGGTTGTCCAATGTATGTATTGGGACTTAACAGTTTTATCACCCACCTCTCAGCTGTGGTTAGGGAGCCAAAATGATAAAATTCTAGATTGGGTTCTTCACAAAGGTTGTAGGTATGGATGTTATCTTTTAAACAAAACTAACCTCGCATAATTTGGAGTTATAGAACTCCAGATATGGACTGAAAATGAAAGAAGTGTTGAATTGTCTTGTACTTGACAGATTTTGTTGAGTATTATAACTGATAATTTCGGGGGGGGGGTGTTAAGGGCATAATTAGTCTTCCTATCCTTTGATAGAGTTGTGGAATCGTGTCTTACCTTTCCAAGGAGCCAAACCACACTTAAAACCGAATTTTATAACTTTACTTACAAATTAATGAGGTAGTTGAAGGAAATAATTGGAAAATGAAATTAAAACAAGGTAACGAATTCATGTGAATCAGATTGCAATAGTATGAGAACACACATTGTGATAAAATTAGAAGAGGGTACTAATTGTATCTCTTGATTCTCAAACAAAAGAGATGCTTGGAGCAGGGTCATCAAGAGTTGATGGGACTCGATCAATTAGGGAAACATGGATAATGTTTGAATGAACATGAGTACCTTGTGTGCATTGTTATGTATTAAATTAATTATGTTATTATTAGAATGAATATGATTACCTTGCATGCATTGATAGGTATCGAATTAGCCATGATAACTTTGGAATAAACGTGATTATCTTACATACTTCGATATGGAATATGTATACACAATGACTAGGAGATTGGAGGAGAAATGATAGATAATTGGTCACTGTAGTATCGGTGGATAAGGATACATTATGATGATACTTAGCACCATGATGAGGGTGGCTAAGGGCATAAATTGATACTTGGCACTATGATGAGGGTGTCCAAGGTTATGTGAATGATGCTAAGTGACCATAGTGTTTTTTACAATGTATATGATGTTAAAAAGAAGAATAAAAGGGAATCGATACAAATGGAAGGTTGAGAAGACATTGATTAGCTATCCAAGTTTGGATAGCTAATGGTATTGATGAGGTTCCATTGGTACCAGCATTTCAGATGACATTGATTAGCTATCCAAGTTTGGATAGCTAATGGTATTGATGAGGTTCCATTGGTATCGGCATTTCAGATGACATTGTTTAGCTATCTGGGCTTGGATATCTAATGATATCAATGGGGTTCTATTGGTGCCGGCATTCCTTAAATTAATTAGTCGATCCCGAGTAATTGGGACATTGATTAGCTATCCAAGGTTGGATAGCTAATGGTATCGATGAGGTTCCATTGGTACCGGCATTTCAGATGACATTGTTTAGCTATCTGGGCTTGGATATCTAATGATATCAATGGGGTTCTATTGGTGCCGGCATTCCTTAAATTAATTAGTCGATCCCGAGTAATTGGATGACTAATGATGTTAGTAAAGATTTCTAACATCGGCATGGTTACTCCTGGTTAAGGGGAAAAGATAAGTTGATTAACTATTCTAGGTCATGAATAGTTAATGATATCAATGGGTCCTCTTGGTATCGGCAACAATTTCTGGTGTGATTTGCTACTCCAGGTAAGGAGGCTAATGATGGCAAGGGTTCTTGACATTGACAAATTCGATGGTAAACCAGATGTGAATAAGAATTGATTAACTATTTTAGGGTAGAAATAGTTAATGATATCAATTGGTTGTATTGATATCAACACTTAAATGGAATTGATTAGTCTAACTCGATATTAAAAGACTAATGATACTAATGAGATTCAAAGTATCGGCAATTACCTTCTGAAAAATGAAAGATAAAATATTGATTAGTTATTCTGAAAGAATGAGATAAGCTAATGATTCTAAGAGAAGAATATCTTGGTATCAAGTGAGAATTGATTCATAAGGAGATGGTGTTCGAAACTATTGAATTGTATTGAGATTTCCAAGATAAAACTATTTTCGGCAAATGGGATAGGATATTAGATGGATATTGATAATAGATGGAAAATGTATGTTGTAAAAGAGGTCAATGTCTAATTTTATGTATCAAAAGAAATTCTATAGAAATCATTACTTGTCATTATTATTGTTTGTTACCACCTTTTTATATTTATATGTACATATTAATTTTTATTTCCAGGTTCAGCAGGGTCGCGTCAAGAGTTATCTTAGTTTAGTTACCTTTTGTTTTCGCCCTTGTAATAATTTGTAAATTAAAAGACTTATTTCCTAAAACTTGAAATGTAATATTAACTCGTACTTTTGGATGTATGACTTTAATCTAATGTTTGTAATTCTAAGTACCTATTTAACCATGCATGTTTATAGTTGTAATTGAATCCTTCCCTTGAATAACATTATATGATGTTATTATGCAAGATATAGTTTATATGATGTAACAATTGAATTATGCATTGTTATTTTGTGAACTTGAATTGTATAATGTTATTGAATAAGATGTGTTGTGTTGGTGATGATGAGTTGAGTTAAGATCCAGGATTATTGGATCGGATTGTGAAATGAAATTAGAAGTGTAATATGAATTTGTCATTAACTTGGGACCTCCTTGTATAGAGGAGACTCTACTGAAATTTTGGTGGAACCTGTATATAAAAATTACAATGATGAAAAAAAATCAGGGTTGTTACACCTTCTTTTTACGCAACCAGTCCCCAAGCCTGATCTTTGAAACTAGTTAGGGTTCCTAGTACCCAAAATGATAGGTGGCAACTATCATTCCCTCTTCCCATTAATAAAGGACAAGAATTCCTAGTCTTTTCTATTTTCCTATCCGGAAGGATGTTAGCCGTGATGTCACACATGTTTGACAACCATCAACAGCTCTCGTGAGCCACTAGGAATCTTCGTTGTGTATAGCAACCAACCACATAACTTAAGAAGCCCATTGTGACTGTAGCACCTATAAGCAATAAAGAGAAGAGCTAAAGAGAAAGAGGAATTACAATAGAAATAGAACAAAGTAGAAATTTCAACTCTGCCGATCTTCTTTCTCTAGTAGCCATGAGCCTCACCAATGATGGTCACAGAGGTGGTTAGCTAGATCGGGTGTGCCACTATATTCTCTTCCCTTCCACATTGGTGGTGTAGTCCACCACTCTTTGATGAGGGAGATCGATTCACTTGAACATTTAATTTCTCTCTCTTATTTTCCTTTTTTCGCCACCATTGCTTCCATTGTTACTGCTTGTGCTACTACCGGTTAAGAAGCTATTATGATGATGTTGGAAAGAGATTACAACATTGATAGTGGTGTTTTGTTTTGATAAGTGAGATTGATGTTGTTATCTATTTTTGGGTCCCTACATAAAAAAGAGAAAAGAAAACATTCAACAAAAAATTTGTTGGAAGAAAACCAAAAAATTATATAGCAGTGAGAAGAAGACACAAGGACGCCTAGAAAATGGCCAAAGATTGGTTAAGTTCAAAAATACAAATATTGAAATTTTTCAGTATTTTTTTTATTAATGAAGGCCTCATTGAGAAAGAAAATTGAATTTGAGGAAAAAAAGTTTAAAATCAGATGTTTAAGGACTTAATTAGATTTTTTTTGAAAGATTAATTGAGTTTACGAAGATGATTGCAAGAAAAAATGTTTTTTAAGTTAATTTTGGCTTTAATTGGAAGTTAAAGTTTGAGAGTCGAATTACAATTTCTAGGAGTTAATTTGGTCAAATTAAGGGTTCAATTGCATAAATATTAAAGTTTGATAGGCAATTAGAGACTTGATTGAAGAAATTCAAAATCAAGGACCAAACTGGAAAATGTGCATGAATATAAGGGCTGAAATCTTTTAGGGGCTAAATTGAAGAAATTGAAAGTTTGTTAATCAATTGAGGGTCAAAATGCACAAATTCAATACCAAGGACTAAAGAGAAAAAGACGACCAACATCAAAGGTGACATTTGAATTTGGCAAGGATGCCATTGAATTAATTCTTAAAATCAAAATTGCAATTGAGGACTTGATAAATAAATAAAAAGCTAAGGACTGATTTGGAAATTGATACTTTTTGGTGCCATTTTCATTTAAATGAAACGGCGTATTTTGTACAAAATAACATTGTTTTATTCACTATTCATATATATATATATATATATAAGCTTGTTTTGAACTGCACTATGTGTCTTCTTCTTCCTTTGATGCGCAAAGGCAAGGGAAGAAGGATTTTCTTCCCTTTCTTTGCACCGTCTCTCCCTCCCTCTTACCCAAAAACCCTCATGACCTACCACTATGATGAAAGGGGTAGGGGAGATAAGCCTTGTAGGCGACCCTGGAGCGACTGCGCAAAGGCCGCCCCAGCCACCCTACCCCGTCACCATGATTAGACAGGGGCAGGGTAGCTCTCTCCCATGGCCCTTATAAATACCCTCTCACCACGCGATAAGGAAGGAGAAAAAAAAAAGGAGGGATGACAAGAACAAAAGGAGGAGGAACAAAAAAAAATTAGAAAGTAGAAGAGGGAAGGAAAAAAAAGAAAAAAAAAGAAGAGAGAGAATAGAGTCTGTTAGGCCGAAATCGGACCAACCCTTATTTTGGACCAATATTGGCCCAAGTCTGTTGGGCCAACCTCGGCCCAGTTTGTTTGGGCCTACCTCGGCCCAATTTGTTTGGGCCAAATCTCGACCCAACTAGGGTTGATTTAGCCCACATCATTGGGCTGGGTCCAACCAAATATATTTTTATAATATAATATTAATATTATATATTATTCAAAAAACAAAAAGCTCCAAAAAACTTTTGAAAACATTTGTGACTTTTCGCGTATTTTTCTATAAATTTTGATTAACATTGGTTTGTATTTTTATATTATAAAAATATAAATTTGGTATTCAGATACACAATTTTCTCCAAAATGTTTTGTGTGTGTGTTTGGAAAACAAAAAAAATGCTTTGTTTTCATGTATACGACCAAGTTTCTCAAAATATAAAAAAATATTTCATATTATATTTTCATTCAAAATAAAATAAAATAAAAATATGTGTTCATATGCATTTTTAGCTTTAATAACCAGTTTATTAAAGTCATGAGAACTAGGCCTATATTTTAAAAGTACCATAAACAATATTGTGTTTTCTTTTAGTATCTGAGATTACAAACTTTTATATATAGACATTAGAATGGTTAGGTTTTTACTGCAATTAAAAATATAGTTCTTTTATTTATAGATATTAGAATGGTTAGGTTTTTACTCAGTAAGATTAGGATCTCCTTACTTAGGAGATCTTTTCTTAAACCTTAGACAAACCAACAATTAGAAAACACAACAATACTCTAGTTATATCAAACAATCAAACAATGCATCTTACCCTAGGTAAGGAGTATTAGGGGTGTTAATACTAAGTAAGGAGTATTAGGAGTGTTAATACCTTCCATTTACGCAACTAGTCTTCGTGTCCAATCTCTAAGACACATTAAGATTTCTAGTAACCACAATACTAGATGACGACTCTCATTCCCTCTTTACACTAATAAAGGACAATAATTCCTTATCCTATCCATTTTCCCACACCACATGCCAATACAGAATTTCAGGAGGATGTTTGCCGCAATGGTGCATCATGTACGACAATTGAGAAACGAGATGGTTGGATTTTGGTATTGACTTAATTTGTTTTGGTTATGATATTTTTGATCCATGTAGCTGCTATCATTATTAGTGTCGCACAAGCCTCGCACGACGTCGATGGTAATTTTTGTTTGTTGATTCTTGGGAGTCGCCACCTAGTATTTGGTTCAGGGTTACTAAGGAACCTGAATGTGCTGATCTTTGTCAAATATTAATGGGTAAGGGCCTGGTTGTGGCTAGGCAAGGTATTAGCACCCCCAGCACACCCTACCTGACGTAAGTTGCTTCGTGGTTTGATGTAATTTAAATATTTTGAAAGTTGTTTGTCAATGACTTCTTAAAAAGAGAAGAAAAGTTCTCCTCAGTAAGGAGATTATTATCTTATCAGGCAAAGAAAACATAATTTCTTTAGCATCAATAAAAACAAAACAAACTTTTCTATTTAATATCAAGAGTACGTCTTACGTATAAGATCGTAATCCTAGATACCAAAAGAAAACAAAATATTTTTTTGATATTTTTTAAAAATATAGATCAAATTCTCAAAGCTTTAATAAAATGGTTATTAAATCTCAAAATATATGCATAACATATTCTTAATTTTTCATGTGAAATATGATATGATTTTCTTTGTATCTTTAAGACACTTGTCCATATGTAAATCAAAACATTTCATTGTCTTTTTTTTTCTTTTTAATTTTATCATAAAAAAACATGCATAAAAAAATAACAAACACACCTACTCAAACACTCTATTTTACTATGTTTAAGCACACACCCGTTACATGTTTACAAATCAATCAAAATTCAAAATAACTCAAAGAATACATTAAACAATTTTAAATTTACAAAATGAACCCCTAAAAATTCAGGAACAGTGCAGGGAAGCCCTTTGAAATTCCTGAAACAATAGCGGTGCATTGCTCTATACATCATCGCCACTGGCAGCACGTGGGTTCACGTGCTCTCACCGATTAAGGGTGAATCAGGAACGTCTTTTTCTTCTCTGTCTTTCTATTCCAACAGTGTCCTGCAAAACACCAAAAAACACAACAAGCAGTAAAGTAAAATTTTCTTTCTTTTTTAGATATGTTCTTAATCTCCTTTCTTTTTCAGATCTGTTTCACCGCAGATCTTTTTTTGGTTCACATCTTCTTATCTTTTGCTTTGGGTAGTTGGCGAGAAAGTGAAGGAACGATTGAGAGAGGGGCGTAAGTACTAGGAAAGGGACAACAATGGATCTGTGCGCGTCTAGAGGTTGGTGTCAGGAAGGAGGCTTCGATGGAGGTTGGTCTGTGCTGATGAGGGAAGATCTGTTTTGGTCAACAGTGAGGGAAGACACAGGGATTTGTGGGCTACTAGATCTCCGGTGAGGACGGCGTTGCTGGGACTGATGAGGGAGATCGTGGTTCTGTGGTCGCTGAAGCTGCGATGGAGATGGGAGTGGTTGTCTAGTCGCTTTCGGGTTGGTTAGGAGAGAAAGGGGAAAATGGTGATGAGATGTAGACAGTGGGAAGAAATGACTAAGAGAGAGAGAGATTTGTAAGGGGTTGTCTTGGCTGAGAGGGGAGGCTCCTTCAAGTGCAAGGGAAGAAGGCCAAAAATCCAAAAGGAGGGCGGTGGCGGTTCCTCTTTGCTGGGAGAGAAAATTTGGGTGTAGGGTTTTATTTTTATGGTTGCCCAAATTTTTATGTTTCAAAATTGCACCTTCTGCTTTTTTATGTGTTAGAGACTCCTAATTATAGGCAAAAATATTGCTAGGTCCCCAAACTCGGTCCCTTAACTTCTTCTTTTTTTTTGTAAATTTGATTTTTCCTAGAGTTAAGTAGGTTGATATCTAAAATTAGGTTTATCACGGTTTTAAGAATATCAAAGAAAAAAAAAGAAAAACAAAAAAAAAAGAGTTGTTATGGGTCTTTATGGCACAAACATTCTATTAAGACAAATTTTAGGGGTCTTTAAGGACATGCGTGGTAAATATGCCCAAACCTATTTTTCATAGCTCTTTTTTTTTTGTTTTGTCAAACTAATCTCAGTCTTATTTAATTATTTTTCAAGTTTTGAAGAGCATTTTTGCAATTAATTTTTCTTTCTTTACCCTTTTATATTTAAAAACAAATTTATTAAATCCACAGGTATTTGGCCTAAGTTTGAAAAACACTAAAAAATTTAATTTGTTTATTTTAATATGAATTATAAGCTTATACGTAAGATTTATTTTTTATATTAAAAGAAACAAAGACAAAAATATGTTTTGGCTCTATAATGGCTAGGCTTCACCATTAAAGCTATTGGTTCACTCTATTGGGATAGACTTGCTTTAACGAGTAGAGAAACCAATGATAAGAAAAAAAAAAAAACAATGCCTTAGTAATAATAAAACAAATAAACAATACAACTTATCTTAGATATGATGTATTAGAAGTAATAATATCCACAATATACACAATCAGTACCCTTATCCAAACTGTAAAAACTGTTGAGATTTTTTATTGCTGACTTTTTCAATATTTCTGTTAAATAAATCCTATTGCATAGGACACGTAGACTAAGTTTATAACTGATTTCCTATTTGTTACCACGTAAAACGTGGGTTGTTAAGTTTTATGTTAAACTTCATGTAAGGCTTATATAAGCCAACTTCTACGTTGCTTTAATTAATAAGTGATGCAACATCAAGTATTTTGCTATAAGTTGTTTTATCTTCAACAAAATTGGTATCAGAGCTTGCTATAGAATTTAGTTGTGAGTCACAAGAAACTGTAGTTTCTTAAGGAGAGTTTAAAGAGTTAAACACAGAGAGTGAGAGAATTATTTTAAAGGAGAGTTAAACACAGAGAGCAGAGAGTTTTTTAAACACATAGAGCATTATCAAATGGCAGCTGAAAATTCATTTGCTCAACCTACAATTCCTAAGTTCAATGGTTATTATGATCATTGGTCCATGCTTATGGAAAACTTTCTTGCTCAAAAGAATACTGGAGCTTGGTGGAGAATGGTGTTTCTAGTACAGCTGAAGGAGTTGAAATTACTGAAGCATAGCGACAATCTATTAATGATCAAAAGTTGAAAGACTTGAAAGTAAAAAACTACTTGTTTCAAGCTATTGATCGGACTGTTATGGAAACAATTCTCAATAGAGACACAGCCAAGCATTTGGGACTCCATGAAGCAGAAATACCAGGGATCTACAAGAGTGAAACGAGCAAGCTTCAAGCTCTTAGAAAAGAATTTGAAATTCTACAGATGAAAGAAGGGGAGAGTGTTGATGCATATTTTGCTCAGACACTCATCATAGCCAACAAGATGAAGATTCATGGTGAAAATATACAACAAGTTGTGATCATTGAAAAGATATTGAGATCAATGACTTCAAGGTTTGACTATGTGGTGTGTTCTGTTGAAGAATCCAATAATTTAGACACATTAACTATTGATGAATTATAGAGCAGTTTACTTGTCCATGAGCAGAGGATGAATGGGCACCGAAGAGATGAGCAGGCATTGAAAGTTACATATGATAACAGATTTGGTGGAAGAAGAGGCAGTTAAGGACGTGGAGCATGTTGGGGAAGAGGTAGAGGAAGAATCAATCCAGTTTTTAACAAAGCCTTAATAGAGTGTTATAAATGTCATCAATTAGGACATTTTCAGTATGAATGTCCAAAATGGGAGAAGGAAGCAAATTATGTAGAGCTTGAAGAAAAAGAAGAGTTGTTGTTTATGTCATATGTGGAGCATAATCAGTCAGGACAAAAAGATGTTTGGTTTCTTAACTCAGGGTGTAGCAATCATATGTGTGCACACAAACAGTGGTTCTCTGATCTTGATGAATATTTTTAGCAATCTGTAAAGCTAGGGAATGGTTCAAAAATGGCTGTGCTGGGAAAGGGTACCATACGGTTGCAGCGTGCTGGAATTATTCAAGTAATAACAAATGTCTTCTATATACTTGAATTGAGGAATAATCTGTTGAGCATTGGACAAATGCAAGAACAAGGAGTAGCTGTTTTCATCAAACATGGAGTTTTGTAAACTCTATCATCCAGAGAGGGGACTTATTGTGCAAACAAGAATGTTCATGTTGCATGCAACAGTTGCACCAAAAACTACCAACTGTTTTCAAACAACGTTTGAAGACTCTCATCTTTGGCACTGCATATATGGACACTTAAATTATAAAGGTCTAAGAATTTTGCAGCATAAACAAATAGTTAGAGGATTGCCACAGGTGAAAGATTCATCCAAAATCTGCACCGATTGCATGGTGGGCAAGCAACATAGGGAGGTAATTCCAAAGAGAAGTTTATGGAGAGCATCTCAAAGACTGCAACTGATTCATGCTGATATTTGCGGTCCTATCACACCTATTTCAAACAGCAAGAAGAGGTATTTCATAAGCTATATTGATGACTATAGCTGTAAGGTGTGGATATACTTCCTTGCTTCCAAATCTCAAGCATTCATTGTTTTTAAGAATTATACAAACATGGTTGAAAAAGACGCAGGAACTTTCATTTGCTGCCTGTGTACAGATAGAGGTGGGAAGTCTACATCTTTTGAGTTCAATAATTTTTGCAAAGATCATGTTATTAGCAAACAACTCACTGCAGCCTATACTCCCCAACAAAAAGATAAGTTTTAAATGTGTGTTGTTGGGGATGAGTGAAGAGTCTAAAGCATATAGACTTTATAATGCAATATCCAGGAAGATAGTAACAAGCAGTGATGTGGTCTTTAATGAGAAAGAATGTTGGAATTGGCAAGGGAATGATGAAGTACCAGTATCTGATACTCTTGAGTTGGGAGACATCAATGAAGAGAGTGAACATGATGAAGCAGAAGAAGAAGCAGAAGCTTATCAAAATGAAGAAGATGAAGAAGAGACAGAAGTTGGCTTACCTTTATGTAATACAGAAGCCAATGCAGAAGCCAGCTCATCTTCATGCAATCTTGTTAGAGCAAAATCATGTCACTTGCAGCACACTCAACAGAAGCTGAAACAACAAGATCACCAGTAGGAAGAAGCACAGATAGTTCACCAATAACTTGTATAGTTCCCCTATATAAGATTCACCAGCAAGAAGAAGCAGAGGGCGCCATTATGGATGGAAGATTACATGAGTGGAGGAGAATTTACAGAAGAAGAAGCTAAGCAAAACTTGCTTTTATTCACTTCACTTACTGATCCAGTCACTTTTGAAGAAGCAGTGAAGTTTTCCAAATGGAGAATTGCAATGAAAATTGAAATAGACGCAATTGAAAGAAATGAAACTTGGGAGCTGACATATTTGCCTAAAGGAATGAAGAAAATTGGAGTAAAATGGGTCTTTAAGACTAAACTCAATGAAAATGGCGAAGTTGACAAATGTAAAGCTAGGTTGGTGGCGAAGGGTATGCACAACAACATGGCATTGATTATACTGAAGTATTTGCACATGGATGGAATGTGTATCAGCTTGATGTCAAAAGTGTCTTTCTGTATGGCAAATTAAATGAAGTAGTGTTTATTGAGCAACCACGAGGTTATGAGAAGAAAGGTGAAGAGCACAAGGTGTACAGATTAAAAAAGGCATTATATGGCCTTAAACAAGCCCCTCGTGCATGGTATAGCCGGATTGAAACATACTTTGTCAAAGAAGGATTTGAGCGGGTAGCTGTGAACACACTTTATTCATAAAACAGGAAATGGAGGTACAATTTTGATCGTTAGCTTATATGTTGATGATTTAATTTTTACTGGTAATAGTGAAAGTTTATTTGTTAAATTCAAGAATTCTATGAAACTTGAATTTGATATGACTGATTTGGGCAAGATGAAATATTTTCTTGGTGTGGAGGTTCTTCAAAATTCTGATGGAATTTATATTAGTCAAAAGAAATATGCAAAAGATATTTTGGAGAGGTTTGGAATGGAAAAAAGTAATAGTGTGAAGAATCCATTGTTCCTGGTGTTAAATTAATGAAGGATGAAGAAGGAGTCAAACTAAATGCTACTATGTATAAACAGTTGGTTGGAAGTCTTATGTATTTAACTGCAACAAGGCCAGATTTGATGTATGTTGTATGTCTCATTAGTAGATTTATGGCAAATCCAACTGAGATACACTTACAAGCTGCAAAAAGGGTGCTTAGATACTTGAAAGGTACGGTGAAATTAGGAATTATGTATCAAAAGGATGGTAATAAAGAGTTGCTAGCATATACAGACAGTGATTATACAGGTGATGTGGATGACAGGAAAGGTACTTCCGGTTATGTATTTTTACTTAGTGAAGGAGATGTTTCTTGGTCTTCAAAAACACAACCGGTGGTTACTTTATCCACTACTGAAGTAGAGTTTGTAGCAGCTACATCTTGTGCATGTCAAGGAGTGTGGATGAGGAGAGTATTGGAAAAACTTGGTAATTCTCAAGGAAAATGTACTATTGTGTTATGTGACAACAGTTCTACAATTAATTTATCAAAGAATTCAGTTATGCCTGGGCGCAGCAAACATATTGATGTAAGATTTCAGTTTCTGCGTGATCTAACTAGAGATGGAGTTGTGGAACTGAAGCATTGTGGCACACAAGAACAAATTGTAGATATTATGACAAAACCACTCAAGCTGGATGTTTTCCTAAAATTGTGCAAGTTATTGGGTGTGTGTGAGGTACCAGGATTAAACTGAAAGTATTACTACATTCAGTTTAGGAGAGGCATTGTTGAGATTTTTGATTGCTGACTTTGTCAATATTTCTGTTAAATAAATCTCATTGCATAGGACACGTAGACTAAGTCATGTAAACTAAGTTTATAACTGATTTCCTATTTGTTACCACGTAAAACGTGGGTTGTTAAGTTTTCTGTTAAACTTCATGTAAGGCTTATATAAGCTAACTTCTACGTTGCTTTAATTAATAAGTGAGTGCAGCATCAAGTATTTTGTTGTAAGTTGTTTTATCTTCAACAAAAACCAATTCAGGTTTCCAGTGTTTAAAATATAAGGTGGCGACTCCAAGCATTTTTTATTGATAAAGGACACGAAGTCCATGTTCTTTCCGCACCACACAAAGTCCTAATCTAGGAGGATGATTGCAATGATGGTAAACCATGCTACATTCAACATTCTACTTTCCATGAGTTATCCTTTATATTTTTCAATTCCTCTAGTCCAAATAGTGTGTTACCCTTTTAATATTCTTCAAAGTCAATATATACTCTTACAAATTGATCTAACTATGAATGTGGTGGGCTGTAAATGAGTATACAAGATTAAAAAAAATATGGAAGATGTGAATTTTGAGCACTACAAAGTATGTTTGGTGGCCAAAGGCTATTATCGACAAAAAAGGATTGATTTTCAAGACACATTCAATCTAATACAGAAGCCTTACACTATTCAAAAAATGCTCGATATTGGTGATACTTGAGGTTGGTTGGCTTATTAGATTGATATATATATACATTGCTTTTCTTAATGGATTTCTTGATCTAGATGTGTTTATAACCCAACCTCTAGGCTTTATTGATCTTCAATCCCCAAACTATATTCGCAAACTAAAACATTTTTTATGGTCTAAAACAAGTACTTCATGCATGAATTGATTGCTTAGTCAATTCTTAGTTTCTCAATAGATTTCATATTCGTAATTTTTTAAGTCAACCCAGGTTATGTGATTGTGATAAAACTATCATCCCACTTGATATAATATTTAGTAATGTTTGGGGTCCTGCCCCTGTGTTTTCCTCTGATGGCCTTCGCAACTTTTTATCTTTATCGATGCGCGTACTAAACACATTTGGTATTATTCGTTTGTTGCTAAATCTAATGTGTTTTCCACTTTCCAACAATTTCAAACACTTGTTGAACGTCAGTTTTCAATGAGCCACTTGTTTTTAAAATTAAATATCTTCCTACTCATGAGCCACTTGTTTTTAATGATGCTAACAGGTATGAGACGTGGCATAGTGCTATACGCAAGGAAATTCAGGCCTTACACACTAACAAAACTTGGTCTTTGTACCGTTTCACCCTTCCATGAATGTTGTTGGTAGTCGGTGGGTGTACAAGATTAAACGCATATCTGATGGATGCATCGAGAGGTATAAGGCGCATCTAGTTGCTAGAGGTTTCACTCAGCAAGAAGGTATTGATTACTCTGAAACCTTTAGTCCTGTTATCAAACAAGCGACCGTCAGAGTAGTCTTCTCCATTGTCGTTTCGCGTGATTGGAAAATTCATTAGCTTGATATCCATAATGCCTTCCTCAATGGTGTTCTTGATGAGGAGGTCTACATGAAAGAACCTCCAGGTTTTGTTGATTATGTTCTCCCCTCTCATTTGTGTCGATTGCATAAGTCTCTATATGGTTTAAAACAGGCTCTACAAGCTTGGTACACTAGTCTGAATGATTTCCTGTTATCTATTGGTTTTCGTGCCTCTAAAGTGGATACCTCATTGTTTATCTTCCCTGTTGGTACTGATATTTGTTATCTTCTGGTCTACATTGATGATATTCTACTTACGGGTAGCAACTCTCTTCTGCTCCAACACCTCATACAGCTACTGAGCTCAAAATTTAAGCTTCACGACTTGGGTTCTGTTCATTATGTTTTGGGTATTGAAGTTCAGCCTACTGGTAGGGGTCTTATGCTCCGCCCGCATAAACATACACTTGACATCCTCACTCGGGATCATATGTTATCTTGCAAACCTGTTGATACTCCTATCTCTACATCCAAAGCTACCATTCTTCTAGATCCCTTGTTTTCTGATGCTACACGCTTTCGTCAAATTTTGGGTGCTCTTAAATATCTCACTTTTACATGTCCAGATATTTGCTTTGTTGTTAACAGAGTTTGTCAATTTATGCATGCTTCTACAAATTCTCATTGGGTTGCCATTAAATGCATATTGTGTTATCTTAGGGTAGGACATCACATGGCCTACATATTACTCGCTAATTTGTGTACTTAAAAGTTCATTTTTATCAAGGTTTTATATCATTGTCACACGTCAAATCCGCACGGCATCGGCTGGCGATTTTTCATTTCTGTGTTCAATTGGTTCGTTGGAGTTGCCACCTAGTATTTAATTGAAGGCTACTAGGAAACCCGGGTGCTAGTCTTGTTAGAGATTCACGAGTAAGGGACTGGTTGTGGTTAAGGATGGTATTAGCACCGTGAACCTGATGTGTTATAGAAGTTTTAAAAATTTTGTTCTTTCACCGAATTTTAGAAATTCGACTTACATGTAAGTTCATAATTCTTTATCCGTGAGCAAATTAAAATATTAAATTCTTCTTTATTTTTGCAATTTTATCATACAAAAAAAACATTCATAAACAAAATACAAATCACACATTTCCTTTTCACTATACTTTCTTTTTTCTTTTCTTTTTTTTTTTTGTTTTTTTTTTGGTATATCCACATTACAAATTATTAAAAAAAAACTAAACAAAAAAAATACATTAAACAATTTTACAATTACAAAAATTAACCCCAAAATAATCTGAAATTACAAGGATAGCCTTCTGCAAGCCAGAACAGTGTCAAGGAAGTTTTCTAGGCACGGGAATAGTGGTGGCGCATTGTTCCACGTGCCACTGCCACTGGCGGCGCGTGGATTCACACGTCGTTGCAGCTGAAGATGGAAGAACTGGTTGATCGGGGTCGTCTTCCTCTTCTCTGTCTTCCTACGCCAGCGGTGAAGGTCACCGTAACCTGCAACAAGGGGAAACAACGCATAGCAGCAGTTGATTTTAATATTTTTTTTTCTTTTTGGTCTAGATCGGCTTCTCTCCCTTCTACTTCTTCGACTTCACGGCGGGTCAATTTTTTGTGGGTTTCGTCTTCTCCTCTGCTTTTGGTGGTAGGTCTGGCGGTTGGGCGGCTACGAATGTGCAACAGCTAGTGGCCGGTTCAAGTTTGCTGGGGGAAAAAGGCGGACCGATCTGGGATCTGTGGGCGCCGCAGTGCCCAGCTGCTGTCGGTCGGTTATGGTAGAGGCCGGTCACGGTGCTGAGGCGGAGATATCGCTGAGGAGGGGAAAGGGAGGCTAGTTCGGTTTCCAAGGGAAAGGGGGTGGTCGGTTCTGATTTGTTGTGGGTGAGGGGGGAGTGAGCGGCTGGAGAAGGGAGCAGCTGAGAGGGGAGATCTGTCTGGTGAGGGGAGGGGTAGCTGTGTTTGGGCTAAGGGAGTTCAAGCCTTGGCTAGCAAGAAGAAGGGAAAATGGTGATGAAGGGGAGGGGGCCGGCAGCTTAGAGAAGAGATAGATTTAGGGTTTTCTTTTTCTTTTTCTTTTTTTACTCTACAAACTGCCCCCTTTTCTTTGTGAATTCCCCCCCCCCCCGGAAATTGTTTTGACTTATATTTATAGGTAAAATGTTGCTTGGTCCTCAACATTGGTCCCTCAACTTTCCTTTTTATTTTTTGTAAATTTTGCTCTTTTTCTTATTTTTTCTTGTATTTTTTTAAAACAAGCAATACCAACGCCGATTCAATGAGGAAAATCAATGATTTTAAAAATGACGCGTGAAAAGTCAAACGCGTTTGAAAAACCTTTGAAAATTTAAATTCTTTTTTAAATGACATTGAAAATGCTAAAAACGATGCGAATATATAAAAAAAATGTTTTTTTGAATTTTCATTGTTTTTCGCTATTTTTTGATTTTTTTCAAATTTTTTATCAAATAGGTGGGTCAAAAATTGGGTAACAACAATCATCATTTTGCACTTAAAGTATCAATAACTCCTTAACTAAAGCATGTTTTATAATAACAAGTTTGATACTATAAGATACCTTAATTTATGGTAAATGTTCATCTTAAATGCAGGCCTATTCATAAATCAAAGGATTGATTGATAAGTTTAACTACTGAAATTGAAAAGACAAAGAGAGGGCCAAATTTGGAAAAGAGATTCTGGTTCAGTCCAAACTGGAACACTGTTTGGACACTAGGTCATATCTATAGCTGTAGATCTCGGATTTAGGTCTGCTCTATATGGATGGAAAGCTAAGACATGGGCCTAAAACTTTTATGCGAAGTCCAAGATTTAAAAAGGTCGTTTTCAAGTCCAAATTGTAGCAACAACGAAGAAGTCTGAATATGTCTTACAACCCAGACAGTGTTCAGTGTTCAACCTATATCTCGAGCTCTAGAAGTCCAAATGCACTAATTCTTTTTATGTTGGAAAGCTAAGACAATTTCCTAGAACTTTCATTATTTAAGTCTATTTGAATTCTGACGTTAGCAATGATGTTTTGTTCAACAAGAAGATAAGGATTGTCACCAAGTCAAGATGTGGCCACCAACTAAACAATTAGTCATCAAATCAATAGTTCAAATTTTGACCTATAAAAGGAGGCATTTGCCATGCATTTAGGCGTCTTAGTTGTTCAGATCAAGATCTTGCTCTTGCTCTCTTTATTTGTATTTTATAATGTTCAAGTTTTATTTTATGTTATATTAATCTTTTGTTTTTACTTTTCATTTCCTTTACTATACTTGTATAATTATATTCTTATCTTTCCCGAGGCATCTGTAGAGCATTGCGTTCTGGCCCACAAGCGGCCAGACCAATTGACAGGGACACTCAACGAAGATGAAGCACCCGTTGCCAATGTGAAGCCAGTTCAAGATAAAGACGGACCGTCGGCAGCCGTTAGAGTTCCTGGCCAGACTGTGTATGGACAGTTGTTTTTGAAGTCGAAAGTCACAGATTGAGCTCCTGCATGCGTGCAAGCTGCGCAAGATTTATTTTTGTTCATATCAATAATTAAATCTTGGTCAATTCAAATAAAAACACAAACAAGTTTTAAATACATCAAACTCTTGTTTCATGCTAATTTATGTGAATCTATTTTTTTTTTTTTCATATAATAAAAAGAATAGGACTTGAATCTAAGACTTGGGCTTCGTTTTCTCTATGGGACTAGGCGTCCGTACTTAATTCAATATTTAAAATCTTGCATTAATTCACTTATTTTTCTTTTAAAAAGATAACATAACCAGGTTTATTTTTTAATATATTTTTTTCTTTTTTGTTTTTTTATCCGGAAACTACCTCCTGGATAAGTTTATTGGATTCACGAAATCCATTGAATAATGAAAAGTAATTTATATTGCATATGCAAACAGAAAATATATATGTAAGAGCAAGCAGAATAATCAAAGTGAATAATATGCATAATAGTGTTTTCCAAGCAAGAATCTAATATATGTAATATTGTAAAACTACTTGCCATAGAGGAAGATGACGAGGGTGAAGGTAATTATAGCAATGGGCATACGACTCTCCATTGCCGAGATGCGTCGAATTAACACCTTTTCAGTATCTTTTAAGAGATTTGAGGTAAGCAAGAAACACCCTATATTTTAAAAAGATTGTGTTTGCCACTCAATAAATAGTGGAACGCCCTGCTTCTCACGTCTAATTGAATATTGAATGTAATACCTTTTCCTTGTTAACCAAATGATTATCCATGCTAATAAAACGATGTCTACCTAATATATTTTTTATTTATTTTGTATTTCAAAATATTATGAAATGAGCATCACTTGTCTATATTTATTTAATTAATTAAATTAAATGAAATGAAAAAAAATGTCTATAAAAAAGAAAGAAAAAAAAACAACAAATAAAAATATTCAAGATATCTTGAGTCATTTTCAAAACAAGTGAAAAATCTTACAGAAATAAAATAAAAAAAATCAATGGAGCCCAATATCTAATTAAATAATTATTAAAGGATGAAATTGAAATAAACATGAGCTTAAAATAATAAAAAAAAACCAAGCAAACTCAGGTGAACCTTCTAAATCTGGATTAATCTCTAAAACTCGCAACTTCTAAAATCTTAGAATTGAACTTGATTAAGAAGCACAATTTCCAACTAATTTAATGATGAAAAATGAAAATAAAAAAAAATCAATTTAAAAAAATTATCAAAGTAAAAAATAAATAGCAATTAAAAGATAATATAACCAAGTTAATTTTTTAATTTTTTTTTCTTTTTTATTTTTTATCCGGAAACTCCCTCCTGGATAAGTTTATTGGATTCACGAAATCCATTGAATAATGAAAAGTAATTATTATTGCATATGCAAACAGAAGGGACTGACAACAGTGGCAGTTCTCCTCCAGCATTACACCGTGATGAGTGCGAGACTCTTCAAAATTATCACACCGTGATGAGTGCGAGACTCTTCAAAATTGATACGGAAGCAGACTAGTAAACAGCCAATTAGAGGAATGCCCTGCTTTGAATTCTGAAATATAATATTTAGATGTTTCACAGTTGATTTTTCATCATTTATCCCTCGTACGCTATTTTTTATATAAAAAAATCTCAATCTCTATGTTTTCTATTTAAAAGATCCTAAATATTGTTGTTTTGTATCTTATTCAGTTTCTCAAGTTTGAGCCATGGTAAAAATATGTTTGTGCTATACAAGTACAAGTTTCTCCTTGCCTGCGGGATATTAATTAAGGGCTTTATGTAAGCGATTATTTTTATCTTTTATATATTCCAATTCAATATTAATATACGTTTGTCCGTTTTATTATTTCTATTAAGTTTGATTCCGTATTTTATACCATGATTTTTTATGATGCGTCATAATTAATATTGACTGGAATAATTAAGCATATATAAATCGCTATAAATGATGAGTCGAAAGAATTAGCTTGATGGTTAAAGAATTTTAATCTATTTCTCAAGTTCAAGATCAGGGAAAGTTTATTAAAAAATTTTAATGCATTAAATCAATGTAAAGACAAAATCTTAAAATCATTCTGAGAGAGACTTGGTCTCGATTGGAGTATAAATGGTTAAAGGATGTTGCTACCTAATTTTTGACCCATGTTTTTGATATATTTTCAAAAAATTCTAAAAATATAGAAAAACAAAGAAAATCCAAAAAAATATGTTTTTTAATATATTTTCGTCATTTTAGCATTTTCAATGTCGTCTAAAAAAAAAAGAATTTAAATTTTTAAGGGTCTTTCGAACGCGTTCGGCTTTTCACGCGTCATTTTTAAAATCATTGATTTTCCTAGTTGAGTCGACGTTGATTTGCTCGTTTTCAAAAAAATACAAAAAAATAAGAAAAATCAAATTTTACAAAAAGAAAGAAGTTGAGTGACCAAGTTGACAAACTAGGCAATATTTTTGCCTATAAATACTGGTTTCCAACACTTGCAAAGAGGGGGCAATTTTGACAGATTCAACAAAAAAAAAACACACAAAAACCCTAAAAGCCAACTCTTTCTCTCAACTGAAAAAAAGGGGCCGGCGGCGCCTCCCTCCTGGTTTTAAATTTTTTTCCCTAGTGTTCTTCTCTGGAAACCAGCCGCCAGCCCCCACGTTGAAATTTTTTTTTCTCCCCCACACAGACCTTCTCAGCCGACCTCATCTTCTCCTGTAGCCTCTCGATCCTCCCCCGGCCATCTCATTTTTTTTCCTCACAAAGAACCGGCCAAACAGCCCCTCCACCATTTGATTTTTCAGTTTTCTCTTCTTCCTCCCCCGGCCACCTCACTCTCTGATCTCTCAACAGATCCAACTCCCCTCCATTGCGCAACACACAACAGCCCCTCTCTCACTCACGACGATTAGGCAGCAACGCCTTCCTCCAACACCGGACGAGTTCAGCCTCCAGTAGCAGCGGTCAGAGCAATCGACACAGAGCAGCCCCAAGACAGCCTCTCCCTCTGCTGCGACCCAAAGCAGCCACCGCTGCCACCGACCGGAGTGAAGACCACACAGCAACAACCCACGCACGGCCGTTCCCCTCTTGGCCTCGCCACCATGACCCGCCTCCACCAGATCTGCCATCTGAAGAAGGAAATAACAACGAACCGGGAAGAAAGAAAAAGGAAACAGATCTAGAAGAGGAGAAAAGAGGGAGGCAGATCTAAAAAAAAAGAGAAGAAAGAACCGAAATGGACCTCAAAAACAAAGGAAATAAAATCTAAAATCAATTGTTTGTGGCCCCCTTTTTGCGTTTCTTGTTGCAGGTAGAGGAAGTATTCACCGCCGGCGAGGAAGAAGGGAAGATCTCCCCTGCTGTTTTTTTTCCAGCGGCGCGTGAAACCACGCGCCGCCAGTGGTGGGGGCGCGTGGGAAGACGCGCCGCCGAAGTTCCGGAAGTCCCAGAAGGTCGTCCGAGCACAGTTATGAATTTTAGGGATTATTTTGTAATTTTGAGTTGTTGATGTAATTTTTTTTATTTAGTATTGAATTTTTATTTGTATTTTGTAAATATGGATGTAAAAGAAAAGAAAAGAAAAGAAAAGAAATAAAAATAGTGAATGTGTGTGTTTGTATCTTGTTTTATTTATTTGTATATATTTTTAATGATAAAATTGCAAATATATTAAAGAAGAATTTAATATTTTGATCGGATCACGGTTAAGAATTATTAACTTATACGTAAGTGATATTTCTAATTTCCGATGAAAAGACAATTATTAAAACTTCTTTAACACATCAAATTCGCGAAGCAGCTTACCTCAGGTAGGGTGCGTTAGGGGTGCTAATACCTTCCCTAACCACAACCAGTCCCTTACTCGCGAATCTCTGACAAGACGAGTACATCCGGTTTCCTAGTAGCCCGCAATCAATTACTAGGTGGTGACTCCAACGTACGAATTCAAAGAAAACACAACAACGAGACTTAAATCGCCAGCCGATGTCGCGCGCTGATTTTTTTCGGGGTGCGACAAAGGATATCCTAACTAATGAGATCAAGTTCTTTGCCTCCTACTTAATAATGAAAAGGAAAGGAGACTCGAGAGAGGTCTGCCTAAATCTTGAGCCACATGCTTCTCACGTCTAAAAGCAATTGAATGCAGGAATAGGGCCATACTCACAAGAAAATTAATTTACACCCGACATACTACTTTGTAAGTGTAAAAGCTATATTTCTGTGTCTGTAAATATCAGGTAGATTTTTTTTATGGAAATATCTTGTAAATAAATATCAAAATACTTGATATTGTAACACGAAGCATATATCTAATTGTGTTTAATAATGTTTTTATTTGAATAAAAAAGAGAAATTAAAAAAAAACAACAAAGAAAAATATATAATCAAGATATCCCGAGTCATTTTCAAAATAAGTGAAAAATCTTATAGAAAGAAAATTAAAAAAAATCAATGCAGCCCAATATCTAATTAAATAAATATTAAAGGATGAAATTGAAATAAACATGAGCTTAAAAAAAAAAACAAGCAAACTCGGGTGAACCTCCGAAACCTGAGTTAATCTTTAAAACTCGCAACTTATGAAATCGTAGACCTGAAATTGATTAAGAAGCACTATTCTCAACTAATTAATTTTAAAAAATTACCAAAGTGAAAAAAAATATAGCAATCAAAAGAATGAGGGATCAAATCTGATAGGAAAAAAAACTTATGGAGGATGATATTGTAAAAGAAAATCAAATTAAAAAATTATCTCAAATAAAAAAATAGTAATCAAAAGAATAGGAACAAAATTTTAAATATAAAAAAAATTAAAGGGAAATGAAATTGTCAAAGAATTCCAATTTAATAAATTATTCCAAACAAAACAAACAATAGTCAAAAGAAAATGCACCAAATCTAAAGGAATAACAAATTGAAGGCATGCTTTGAAATTTTAAAGGGGCACAAGCGAGAATCAAGGAGAGAGGAAAGAAAAATAGAAAGAAAAGGTTGTCGCACCAAATCAAACAACCAGTTCACTTGGTATTACCAAACGGTCGACCGAGCCAGCTTAAATACTAGATTTTGACAATTTAAACCTGCTAAATCTTGAACTGATAGTAATCCTATATAAATGTAGAGTGAAGTGTTTGAGTTCATTTTAATTATACTATTAAGATAAAATATAAAGATTTTCATAATCACTGAAATGAACAATTAATTCTTAGTCTTCACTTGTTTTGCATCTTGGACATCTTCATTGATTTTTTCATGACATCCTTCATGCTTGTTGATGTCAAAACTCATTTTTGGGTTATTCCCCAACATTTTTTACCTTATTCCTTCTCAAAATAAGAATAAAATAATAATCGCAAGGAGATTAATGACATGGAAAATGTTGGCTAAGGATTTTAAATATAGAAAAATTAAAGTTTAGGAGTCAATTAAGGGTTGCATTAATGAAATTTTCAGCCACGAAACATTTTGAAAAAAGAATTAGGGACTTGATTGAAGAAATCCAAAATCAAGGACTAAACTAGAAAAGGGGCGTAAATATAGGGGTTGAAATTGACCGGATCAGGGACTAGATTGAAGAAATTGGAAGTTTGTTGATCATTTAAAGGTCAAAATGCACAAATAAAAATATCACATGCTTATATTTATTTGATTAATTAAATTATATTAAATGAAAAAAATATCTATAAAAAATAAATTAAAAACAACAAATAAAAATACTCGAGATATCCAAGTCATTTTCAAAATAAGTAAAAAATCCTACAGAAAAACAAAAAAAAAACTTTTGGAGTGATGTGTAAAAAAAATCAAATAAAAAAATTATCTCAAATAAAAAATAACAATTAAAAGAATATGGATAAAATTTGAAAGACGAAAAAACGAAGGGGGATGAAATTTCAAGAATTCCAATTTTATAAATTATTCCAACAAAACAAAATAATCAAAATAAAGAATAGGAACCAAATCTGGAGAAATAACAATTTAAAGGCATGCTTTGAAATTTTAAGGGCACACGCAAAATCAAGGAGGAGAGGGAAGAAAAAAAAGAAAAGCTTGTCGGCACCAAACCAAACAACTATCTACAACACCCGCTACCTCATTCACGACGGCCTTTGGTCAATGAATGACCCTACACCACCACCTGAAGTGCGCGGAGACCATCCATACACTCACCTACATCATCAACTATTTTTTTAATATTATTTATATTTATTAAATTACAAAATTGAAATATACAAGTGCCCTTGGTTTCAACCACAAGTGACTAACTAGATATCTCAATTAATGAGAAAGCATAATAGTAAACAAGCTTTGTGTGTTTGGAAATGTGGTAGCGGTTGTTTTTTAAAGTGTTTTTCATTCTAAAACATATCAAAATATTTTTTTTTATTTTTTAAAAAATCATTTTCGACATCAGCACATAAAAATGATCTAAAAAAATATATATAAAAATATTAATTTGAAGTAAAGAAAAAATTAACAAATTTTATTTTTTTTCAAAACCACTTGAAAAACACAATGTCAAACACACTAACCCAATTAATGAGAAAGCAGACTTGTAAACAGTCTTTTAGAGGAATTGAATGAAAGCAATTGAATGCAGGGAGAGGGCCAGACTAGTGAACAGCCAACAGTGGCAGCTCTCCTCCAGCATGTGTGAAACTGAGAGGAGCCGTGAGTAATGCGACACTCTTGAAAATTATCCCTGCTGGAACGAATGTAACTCTGGAATTATTCCAAATCCACGAGTTTGATAATGTTGTGTTGACTGTGAGACATTATTTCAAAAACTGAAAAGGGATAAAATTGTCAAGGAATTCTAATTTTACAAATTATTCCAAATAAAATAAATAATAAACAAAAAATTATAATTCAAATTTGAAGGAATAATAAATTAAAGACTTGCTTTGAAATTTTGAAACGGCATACATTAAAATCAAGGAGAGGAAATTTTTAAAAAAAAGTTGTCGACATCAACCTAAAAAATTATCTGCTACATGCGCTGCCTCATTAACTATTTATTTTAATATTATTTATATTTATTAAATTATAACATTGGAAATAAACCACCCTGAAAAAAAAAACCCAATGAAAATATACAAATGCCCTTGGTTTGAACCGCAAGTGATTAACTAGATATCTCAATTGATGAGAAAGCAGAATAGTTAACAGGCAATTAGAGGAACGCCTTGCTTCTCACGTCAAATGAAAGCAACACCACAAGTGACTAACTAGATATCTCAAGAGGAACGCCCTGCTTCTCACGTCTAATTGAATATTGAATGTAATACCGTTTCCTTGTTTGAACCACAAGTGACTAACTACATATCTCAATTAATGAGAAAGCATACTACTAAACAGCCAACAATGGCACTTCTCCTCCAGCACCAGCAACAGACTAGCCGTGATGAATGCAACACTCTTTAAAATTGTTAAAGAACTATCTCAATCTAATAGTTTAAACTGTTAGGTGAGGTCCCAATATGTGATTTATATTATTCTCTAACACACCTTCTCAAGTGAAAGCTTTTTGAGCTTGAAACTTGCACAAGCTCACATTACCTTGTACTTAGTTTTTATCAAATAAATAGGGATGATGAGATTCGAACTCATGACTGTTTGGTCATTAAGACTCTGATACCATGTCAAATAATCATCTCAACCCAATAGCTTAAACAGTTAGGTGAGGTCCCAATATATGATTTATATTATTCTATAATACACCCTCTCAAGTGAAAGCACTCATATGGCATCATTACCATTCTTTCTCCTGGGTAATCCTTGTTGCTACCCAATTTTTTACCCATATTTTATTTTTTAAATATATATATATATATATAAAAAACTAAAAAATAAAAAAATTAAAATATAAGGGTTTACATGTGGCGATAACCTAAAGCATCACGTCTAATATTAAGAAAGCAATATGTCAAGGAGGTAATTACTAAATCATAAATAATTTGGTTTGATTTGTGCTGGTTATGAAAAATAATCACTACAATATAAAATATCATAGATATATGATTTGATTCGTACTGGTTATAGAAAATAATTATTGCAATATATAATATTATAGATATATGATTTGATTCGTGTTGGTTATGAAAAACAATCAATGCAATATAAAATATCATATATATGGGATTTGTTAGTGCTGGTTATAGAAGACAATCTCTGCAATAATTATTGCAATATTTCCTTGAATAACACACATATAGATTTTCTATATAAGTGAACCTCCAGTCATAATAAAAAAAAAAAAAATTTGGAGGAGAGAAATTTTAAGACAAAAAAATTAGGGCATCCACAAAACCCTAAACCCATCTCTTTTAAGCCAGCCGGCTGCACACCCTCGTTGAAAAAAAAAAGAGCCACCGCCCAAGGAAGCCCTCTTCCTTCTCCTTTCAGCTGACAAAGCTACCCTGCACTCTCTTTACCCTACCGCCAACCAAACAAACCAAGAGCTAACCTCTAAATCACAACAGTTAGACATTGTCCCCACACACTTCGCCTTCAGTCGCTGCCTCGCAGGTAAGTCTAGCAAACTTTGAGAATATATTCACATGGTTTCTTGTCTTTAATTGTGATTAACTGTGATGCTTTTGTTTTTTGACAAAAAAATATAAAAAAATGTTTTTGTGTGTTGCAGTCGGCCAATACCATAACATGTTTTTTTAATGTCTTAAAAAAAACAAATATTTGAACTTTCAAAAATGTGTTTTCGCATGGATTTCTTAAACACAACAAAAAAATTATTTTCTTGCATTTATGGATTTTACAATATGTTTGTAAAACTCCAAAGGGTATTGATCAATATTCCAAAAAATAAAAATAAACTTATTTTTTGGGGTAATTCATTTATTATTAACCGTTAATGTTTGGATAAAGAAATCCCAAATGGATGAATATCCAAAATATTATTGGGAATAACTTGTTATTATTCACTGTTAATATTTGGATAAAGAAACCCTAACTGGTAAATATCCAAAATAATTTTCTAGGAATAATAAGTCATCAAACATCCTTGAAAGAAGCCTTGATTGTAATCAAGGACATTTCAATTTTACTCCACGGTTTACGAGCTGTGAGAGTATGAAACACTAAGGAAAAAATAGGCTTTTAAAGCGCCTTGAATTTCCTTAGATTTCTAAATTTTTTGTCTCTCCTCCTTGTGATTTACGAGTCGCAAAACTCTTGAAATACTAAGAGAAAATGAGCTTTCAAAGCACATGGAATCTCCTTGGATTTCTATCCTAATAAATTTAGTTTGAATCAAACCTAGGAAAATTGATGGGATTACAAAACATCAACACCGTAGCAATTATAAAGCAAACCAAACACTAAGTAGCTCACCTTAGGCAGGACATACTAGGGGTGTTAATACCTTCACTTTACGCAACCAGTCCCTTGCCTTAGAATCTTTGAAAGACTAGTTAGGGTTCCTAGTGACCAAAATACTAGGTGGCAACTCCAAAGAACCAATCAAGCAAAACAATAAACGAAAAAATTGCCATCGGATGCCGAGCGGGTGACATGCGACCATCCTGTCACAAAATCCATAGAAATATCCTCCCACAGTTCAACACAAATTCTATTATTTCCCTCTTCATATTTGGCCACCAGTAGTATTCCTTTACATCCATATACATCTTTGTACTCCTGGGATGAGTAGCAAATCAGGATTCATGAGCTTATCTTAATACTTCATCTTTCAAAGTCTTATTTTCAAGAAAATAAATTCACCTACCCATAGATACTAGCCCATTAGATAACACTTGAAAAAAGATGTCTCTATGTCCTAGTTCACCTTCTTCTTGATCTTCCTTACTTTCTCACCCGCCTGTTGGGCCACCAAGACCTTGTCTCGAAGCACAAATTGGATTTTTAACTGAGCTAACCTCCGATCCTACATTTAGTCATAAACCCATGTTTTCCAATGCCACTATACCTTCTTGTTCCTTAACCTCCATATCATTCACTATTTCTTTTCCCTTCCTACTCAAGGCATCATCTACTACATTACCCTTATGAAGGTGGTAATCAATCATACAATCATAATCTTTTACTAACTCCACCATCTTCATTGTGCATGTTTAACTTCTTTTGCGACATCAAATACTTCAAACTCTTATAGTCCATAAAGATTTGAACTTGTGACCTAATTAGTACTTAAAAGTGTATTTTTATCAAGATTTTATATTATTATTTTGCACTTGAAGTATCAATAACTCCTTAACTAAAACATGTTTTATAATAACATACCTAATAATATAAGATACCTTTAATTTATGGTAAATTTTCATCTTAAATGCAGGACTATCACATAAATGAAAGGATTGATTGATGAATTTAAGTTTTGAAATTTAAAGGACAAAGAGAGGGCCAAACTTAGAAAAGAGATTGGGTCATATCTTGAGTTCTAGATGTCCAAATGACCTCAACGTTTTGGACAGATTCAGTAAGACATAGGCCTACAACTTTCATGTGGAGTCCAAGATTTAAAAAGACCGTTTTCATGTTCAAATTATAGCAACAACGGAGAAGTCCGAATTTGTCCTGCAACCCAGACACTGTTCAGTATTCAGCCCATATCTTGAGTTTAAGATCACAACCCTAGATATTAAAAGAAAAAAAAAAGTTTTTGGAGTTTTTTCAAATATTGGCCTAATTCTCATGACTTTAATATACAGGTTATTAAAGCTAAAATACATGCTGATGTATATATTTTAAATTTTGTTTGTTATATGAAAATACAATATGATTTTTTTTTTTTTTGAGAGACTTAGCCGTATGCATGAAAAAAAAAATTATGTTTTTCCAAAAATCGGGTATTTTAATACCGAATTTGTATCTTTACAATATAAAACTACAAACTAATATTGATTAAAATACAGTAGAAAAAATTTGCAGAAACTCATAGATTTTTTTGGAAGTAATTCTTTTTTTTTTTTTACAGGATAGGCCTTGCCCGGCCCATATGGCTGGGCTAGACGGTTTCTACCATCTAGCGTGCGTGAATAATTCACACACGCCTGCTATAGATTAATCTTCAAGTGCACAGTGTTTGTGCATTATCTGAAAAGTTGGAGAAAGCTTACCTAGAAGCAACGAAGGCAACAGCGGCAACAGCGTGCGACCTCTATCTTCTCTTTTTCGTTTGTTTTTCTTCTGGTTATACTGGTTTCCCTGTTCTCCTTTCATATCCCTTCTGTCTTCTCTCTTGTTTTCTCCTCCTCCCATTCTCTGCTCCTTCTCGATCTACCTCTTTGTTTCTTTTCTTTTCTTCTCCCCTGTTCCCTGGTGCAGCTGGAGGCGAAGCTGTTGCTTGGGGATGAAGACGATGGTGAAGCTGATAGGTCGAAGCTACACTCTTCTTCAGTTCTTCCTCTATTATTCCTTCTCTCTGTATTTTGCTTTATGTGTATTTTTAAATCTTTTTCCCTCCCTCTGTTTTCCTTATGCTCTCTCCATCTCTCCTCTCAAGTTCTCCCTCTTTTTTTATTGTTTATGTTTGTTTGCTTCTCTTTCTACTCCTCTGTTGCTTACATTCTCCCTCTTTTGGTTATCCTTTTCTCTCTTACAATGTCCTCTCTCTGTTTTCTCCTCACTATCTCGTTCTTTTCCTTCTGTTTTCTCCTCACTGTCACCTCTCCTCTCTTCTCCTTCTTTTCTTAATGTAGTACATCCTCTAGCTTTTATAGCCAGGGGATGTAGATGTTTTCCATTTGTTGTAGTAGAGATGGAGTACCAGACGGTGTGCATCATGGTAGCCGGGAAACATGCCCCCTTGATTGAAGCAAATCACGCCTTCGCCGCTGCAAACTTTTCTCGGCCAGCTCATGTAACGTCTTCTAAAGAAGACAGTAAACAATGTTAAATCAAACGGCACCGTTTTGCAACTTTAAATGATATTTTTGATTTGGTCCTTGGATGTTAATGCAATTTTGTAATGAAGCCCCGAAATCTTTTTAATTATATTCATTGATTTTAGCGCCTTTTCAGGTTTGGTCCTTGGTTTTGGACTATTTCAATTAAGTCCCAAATTGCCATCAAACTTCAATAAGCAATTAAGCCCCTGATTTGGCCACATCAACTCTTCAAAATTATTATTGGATCCCAGAACTTTAATTTCTTCCAATAAAAGCCTAAATTGTCTTAAAAATCAATTTTTCTTACTATCAAACCCTACATAAATTCAATTAAACCTTAGATAAAATTGATTTTAGACTTTTCTTCCTTAACTTGAATTTTATTTGTCAATAGGGCTTCCATCAATCAACAATATACTGTCAAATTTCAACATTTTGCATTTTCAGACCTCCTTAACCAATTTTAGCCTTTTTTCGGCATTCAAGCAACCTTTTCTCGCTCCAATTATTATTTATTATTATTATTATATATTTTTTTGGATTTCTTCTGAATATATATTTTTGTTTTTTGTTTATTTTTATGTGGGAACCCAAAAATGGGTAACAACACATGTTTTTTCAAATTAACATCTTGTGCTGCAAGACTGGAATGGAGTTCAGTGACTTCAAAGAAGATCAAACACAAAAAACTAGCAGCTATCGGGTGTTATTGCGAGACGTGAAAGCAGTGAACAACTAACAGTGTAGTTGAACCAGAAACGAGATTATCTTTCATTGACGATTGAAGGCGTTGTTGTTGTTCATGACTAAAATGAAGGAGAGGTGGTGCCACTTCAGTGTTCATGGCCCCTACTTGTGGAGTGCTGAGGAGAGAAGTCAATGATGTTTTCCTTGTGCGGGACATGGACAAACAATGCTTCTATGTAAGTTCATAATCCTCGCCGGCGGTGACTGCTACATCTACCACTACAAGATTTCACAGTTTTACCGACGGAAATATTCTGTCGGTGTATGATAGCACGTTCGTCGGTAAATTATTTACCGACTATATTACCGACGGAATACGCCCGTCGGAATACCTTTTGTCGATGATTCCACATTCCGTCGCTATATCGGTCGGTAATACAAAAAACACATTTACTGACGGACCGTGCGCGCCAAAAAAAAAATTTTCCTGCTTGGAATATACCGACGGAATATTTTCCGTCGGTGTTATGTAAATACCGACGGACTACCTCCGTCGGTAAAAGTGTCGGTGATATTTCATACCGACCGAATATTTCTGTCTGTAAATTCGTCGGTATTTTTATACCGACGGAGTATTTCCGTCGGTGAATATGTCGGTGATGGGATGGAATACCACAGACACTGTCCAATGCCGACGGATTTATTCCGTGGGTAAATCCCTGTGTAATTTTATTTTTTTAATTATTTAGAAAAAATAATATAAATTAATGGTAATACAAACCAATTATGCAAATAAAATTTATATTAAGCAACAAAAACTCAAAGTTAAATAATATTCATTACAAAATGAATGTGTTTAAAAAAAACAATTAATATAAAGGTGGAGGAGGAGGAGGAGGAGGAGGGTGGGGGTTAGGTGGCCAAAAAGGATTAGGCGCACATGTTCCACCTTGTGTCATGTTCATGACCATTTGACGAAGCTCTTCATAGGCCGCTCTTTGTTGTTCAGACTCTGCTCTGCGTTGTTCGCCAATCTGTGTTGTTCGTTCGCCAATCTTTGCTCTTCTTTGAGTTGTGTGTACGCCTCTGATAGGTGGTCGCACCTTTGCTGCAAGGCCACAAACTCCTTAGATTGGGAGCTCGATACAGATTGGGAGCTCCCACGGTTGAAGCAGTACCGGTCGACCGCAAGTTGGCGGCGGTAGTGTTGGAGAGCCCGTAAACCCGATTTTTATCGGGTCCACCTGACGATCCAGCCTCCATCCACAAATCCGGATCGAATTCCGGAGGTCGAAGGATCGTCCCCGTATCTCTCCCTCAACCGATTATTATAGGTCTCCTGAAAAAAAAAAATCATATTCAATTCAATAAAAATAATAACTTAAAATAAAATGGTTGAACAAACATACCACAAACTGTTGAGCACGGTTGTCAACGAACTGTTGCGTCCCCTTTTGGCGGTCATGACTCCGCACGTGCGTCTCCACAAACAGCTCCATAGGGCTCGGCTCACGTCCAAGAGACGTAGCCTATATAATGAAAAAAATGTATTAACAACAAATTAATTGAACGATATATTTCATTTAAATTAATCTTACCATCCGTTTCGCATGTGCAGCAAACGGAACGGAGCCGCCGGTGTGCGTTGTAACCGAGCCATGAATTGGCCGATTCCGGTTGCCGGCACCGGACTGTGAGCGTCGAGTGAACCGCTCAGACGTCACGTGCTGAAGATAGTGCGGCCATATATCTTCCGGGATGTATATGGTTTGAAATCCCTCCAAACCGCAACATCGTTCCAGCCTTGGAACCCCTTATCCCTCGCTGTTTTTTTGCCTTTTTCTGGGTGTCATACCAAAAATCACGCAACCTAATTCACGCACGAAAAAATTACATTTCGAAACATAAATAATTATGTAAAAAAAAGTCGTATTGTTTTCGATGTTACCTAATTGCCGCGTGATTTTCCCACACCCTCCTCACAACATGTCATGTTCATCGTCCCAGGAATCGATGCTGTGTATAAAAAAATAATTTTTTAAAATGTTAATAATTTATTTACAATTATAACTAGAATTTATTAGAAATAAGCTGAAAATTATATATTAACACGAACCTCAAATCTACGAAACCATGCATTGATTTGAGGCATCCATTCAGGATGCCTGGATATCTGACTCCATTGAAACAATGGAATCTCCATCGACGCTTTAAACGCCGATGATATTAATCGGGCGGCCTCAATGTTTGTGAACCTGAAAAAAATGAAATTAATGAAATAGTGATTACTTCATAAATTATGTTTTTTTTTATATAAAAAAAAAACTAAAACCTTAACAAACTTACATTGAAAGATCGTCCTTCCACTGTGCCTCGTACTTGCGGGTAAATTGATTCCGCTGCGAAGGCACGCCGCTTCTGCGATGTGAAACACCGCTGGAAGAGGCAGCATCGGTTGAAGGCGCATGTGGTGTAGGTACCTCTTCTTGAGAGGCACCTAAGGAAACATCAGCATCGCTGCTAGACGAACTTGATTCGACTGGACGTGAACGACCAGCTCTGGTTTTCATTTTGCGCATCTAAACAATTTATATAAATAATTGTATAATAAATTTCAAAAGTTAAAAAAAATCGGCAGCACCTCCCCTATACTGGACTACCCAAATCCACAAACCTGCAAATATTAACAATAGCCACAACCAATTGACCCAATCTATACTAATTATTCCAACATATTCAACTATTAATCCTAAGATAAATTCAACGTTAACAATTAAATTCACAAATTATTCAATAATTATGTCAATACAACAACTATAAATTCAAAATAAATAGAAACAATTAAACACAAATCATCAAGTTAGAGTAAAATTAATAATTCTTCCAACATATTCAATAATTAAATCTAAGATAAATTCAACATTAACAATATTAATTCAACAATTGATTAAATAATTATGGCAATACAACAATAAAATATATTCAATAAAATAAAAAAGAATTATAGCCTAACAATTAAAATCAATGGAAACAATTAAACACAAATCATGCAATAATATAAACAAAATTACTAATTATTCCAACATATCCAATTACTAATTCTAAGGTAAATTCAACATTAACAATTATAATTCAACAAATTATTCAATAATTTTGTCAATACAACAATAAAATATATTCAATAATTTTTTAAAAAATATAAACTAACAATTAAAAACATATGCAATTACTAATTATTCCAACAAACGCAATTATTAATTCTAAGGTAAATTCAACATTAACAATATTAATTCAATAAATTAATCAATAATTATATAGGCAATACAACAATAAATTAAAAAAAATATAGACTAAAAATTAAATTAACAAATATTCAACAAATTCAAAAAATTCAAAAAATTCAAAAAAATTCAAATATTCAACTTTAACTAATTCTATGTTAAATTAACTAATAACAATTCTAACAACACAACAACAAAAAATATTTAAAAAATTCAAAAAAAAAACCTAATATACATTGCAACAAAAAACACCAAAACAACAAAAATAAAAACAACTAAAAATAAAATAAAATAAAATAAATTAGAAAAAAAACACATACCTTTTAATATGATGAAGATTTACAACACCAAATCTTGCTAGAGATTCAAGGTGAAAGTCTTGAAGGATTGAGGCCAAAAAAATGAAAATTCTGAGGTGAAAAACGGAGGAGAAGCGAAGCGGCGGGGAGAAGAAGAAAAAATGAGGCGCAGCGGCGGGGGCTGGAACTTATAGGGTAGTTTTACCGACGGACTCACCGACGGAATTAATATCCGTCGGTAAAAGGTAAAAAATTCCGTCGGTAGCAGGTCAAAAATCCGTCGGTATTTTTTGAATTTCGCCCCGAATTTTTAAAAGCCCTCCATATTTTTCGCAGTCCGTCGGTGATTCCGTCGGTAATATGACAAGTTTAGAGGCACATTAATTCACACACTTTGGAAATCGTGCGGTCCGTCGGTATTTTTGTCGGTAATATGTGTGACCGACAAATTACCGACGGACCTATTACGTCGGTATTAGCGTCGACAAATCTGTCGGTGAATCTGTCGGTGATTGTGGCATTTTGTTGTAAATATTTTCGAACTCTCTGTGAGATACCGACGGACTAGAATCCGTTGGTATGCTCGTCGCTGATTGTGGCATTTTGTTGTAAATATTTTCGAACTCTCTGTGAGATACCGACGGATGTAATTCCCTTGGTATGCCCGTCGGTGAATGTGGCATTTTGTTGTAATTCTTTTCGAACTCTCTGTGAGATACCGACGGACTATAATCCGTCGGTGTATGTGTCGGTGAAGCCGTCGGTAATGTCGTGGGTGTTAGTGGCATTTCGCGTAATTAATTTCGAACTCTCTGTGAGATACCGACGGATCACTGTCCGTCGGTATGGACGTCGGTAAGATTGCATGATGCAGGAAAGGTTGTCTTTGTATTGCCTGTTTACCTTCCTGCAGAAACTTAACTGATAAACTGTCCATCACATAAACACAATAACCACTTTGCTTAAACAGTAAATATTTTGTTTTACAAAATACATCATCTATAATCTAAATTACATTAGACAAATGTTTTTACATAGGGCTTCATTTTCATAATTAGTCGGAATTTTCTTCTTCTTCCTCATCAGTTGAATTGTCATCATCTTCATCGCAATCTTCAATATGGATATCATCTTCTTCATCGACATTTGCTTCTCCGCTAGAGCTGAGAACAACATTCAACTCCTCTCCATCAATATCAACAAGACTATCATCGAGAACTCGAAAATTTGAATTTTCTTCCAATTCAATCGAAGGAGCAACTCGATATGGTTCAACCAACTCACGAACTTGAAAGACTTCATCTCGCACACTTGTGTCTTCGTTCTCATCCTGAACAACCTCGACACGACCCCGTGGTTTCATTTTTAAAACAGAAAACCAATCAACTCTTGAACGATCCTTTCTAAATGAAGGGGTGTATGTGTAATAAACTTGTTGACATTGCTTTGCAAAAACAAAGACATCGTTTATGTTGCGGAGTCTAGCTTTTGAGTTGATTTCGACCAGACCATGGTGCAGATCAACTCTGATTCCTCTGTTCGTCGTGTCATACCAATAGCATTTGAATAAAAACACTTTATTCTACTCGCTATGATATTGCAGTTCGACGATCCCTTAACACAAACACCGCAGTTGTATGTCTTTCTTCCTTGCCCATATTCTTCAGTATGGAAAACATATCCATTGACAAAATACCCGTTGTAGCACCTAACTTTTCTTTTAGGGCCGAGGCTTAGTGAAGACAATGACTTGGGCGCACTCCTTCCCATTTGATAAACCTTGTAAATATATGTAATTAAATGTACATCAATACACGGTAAATGAACGAGAATCTCGTAATGACATGCATACGTTAGAATGAGTTTGTGATAGTGCTTACATGTGTTCTGAACCATGTGGCAAATTGTTCATCTTGTAATTGAAAGATCTGGGATTCGGTCAGCTGCGAGTTATTGGAGAGCAAATATTGTCGATGTTGCCTGCAAGTGATAATGAGTGTATGATATTACAATATATAATTAACAATATATTACTGACAAAGTTTAATTAGTATTACACATATATAGACTTACTGAATAAATGGTCTCAGCTCATCACAGTTAAATAGAACATAGTTGTGTGCTTGTTTGAATTCTATTTCCGACAAATATCTTCCTCTTACGGCATTTTTAGGTGTGGGTCGTCCAGTATTGGAGAATATTGACAAGTTCCCACTGGAAGGCACTTCACCGCCATCGTCATGCCGTGGAACGCGATTGATTCTTGTTCTCAGATGAGGTTCGAAATAGTACGAGATAAATGTTGATATCTCTTCAACAATATAGGCCTCAGATATCGAAGCCTCAACATGCGCCTTGTTCTTAACCTTTTTTTTTAGATTAAACAAGTACCTGCATTGAAGTACAATTCAAGTATTTTCAAATAAGAAAAACATAGAAAATACTTTAAGATATGAATTCCATTGCAACTGTAATATCTCACCGTTCGAATGGGTACATCCATCTATACTGGACCGGTCCTCCAGCTTTTGCCTCGAACGGTAGATGTATAGGGAGATGCTCCATTGAGTCAAAAAATGAAGGAGGGAATATCATCTCAAGTTTGCATAGTGTCTCGATGATATTCGTTTGAAGCATCTCAATGTGCTCAACATTCATCTTGCTGGAGCATATATCTCTGAAGAAATGACTGATCTCCGTTAGTGCATCCCATATTCCCTTTGGCAACAAATCACGAAAAGCTAATGGGATGAGTGTTTGCATAAACACGTGGCAGTCATGGCTCTTCATTCCATACAATCTGCAGTCCTCTATGTTAACAAGCCTTGATATGTTCGATGCATGTCCATCCGGGAAACGCAGACTCTTAAGCCATTTGTAGACTAGCAGTTGTGCGTTTTTCTCTAACACGAAGCTTGCCCTTGGTTTTGCAACCCGTGACTCGTCATAAACCAACTCCATATTTTTACGGTTACAGTATAAAGCTATATCCAATCTAGCCTTCATGTTGTCCTTTGTCTTGCCCTTCACATCCATGACGGTGTTGAAAATATTCTCAAACACGTTCTTTTCGATGTGCATGACGTCAAGGTTATGGCGGAGAAGATTAGTCTTCCAATACAGAAGCTCCCAAAAGATACTTTGCTTTACCCAATTATGGGTCAAACCAAAACCAGGAAACTTTTGCTTACCTGATTGAAGGCCAAACAAAATGTCACCGTACTCTGATACAACATGATGCAATTCTTCACCAGAAAGACGCGGGGATGCAACATATTTTTCAACTCTACCAACAAAGAAATCTTTTCTGTTCTTTCTGAACTTGTGATTAAGTGGCAAGAAGCGATGGTGACAGTCAAAAAAAGAAGCTTTACCTCCATTTGCATTTCCATGCAGTATGGACATGCGAGTTTCCCATGCGTGCTCCAACTAGAAAGCATTCCATAAGCTGGAAAATCACTGATAGTCCACATCAAAGCCGCCCTCATAAGGAAATTTTGTTTCCTCGATATATCATAAGTCAGAGATCCGGAGGACCACAACTGCGCCAGCTCATCTATCAACGGTCGAAGACAAACATCTATATTCCGCCTCGGGCTGCTTGGACCGGGTATGACAATAGATAGAAACATGAACTCCGGCCTCATACACATTCCCGGTGGCAAGTTATAAACTGTGAGAATGATCGGCCAACAAGAATAGGGAGCAGCAAATGACCCAAATGGGTTGAACCCGTCTGTACACAACCTCCTTGATTCAGCAGAAAAGTCAGGATGAACACTGTTAAAGCGTTTCCACGCTTCGCCGTCAGAAGGATGCACCGTCACACCATCAACGACATCGTGTGTTTGGTGCCATGTCATGTGCTCAGCAGTCCTTGGTGACATAAATAACCTCTGCAGTCTAGGTGTGATCGGGAAATATCTAAGTTTTTTATATGCCACTAGAGTCTTCCCCCTGCCAGTTCTGGGTTTGTAACGGGAATGCCCGCATGTCATGCACTCGGTCATCTCAGCATTTTCAAGGTAGTATAACATGCAGAAGTTAGGGCACATGTCAATTTTCTGGTATCCTAAACCGAGGGGTTTCATCATGGACTTCGCAGCATAGAAGTTCTCTTTGAGCCTGTTCCCTTTGGTAAAATGCTTCTTGCCCAATCAATAATTTTGTCATACCCGGCCTCACTCAACCCGTGATCTGACTTGATGGTGAACACCTGTGCACACCGATAATTTACTGTGGTTTGTGCAGCCATCCCATAATGGTTCGTCAGAATCTTTCAACAAATCAAAAAACCTAGCTGCCTCTGCATTAGGTTCTTCTTCTACGATTGGACATTGATTGACATTATCTTGATTCATTCTCATTGCATCCATAACCATGTTTCTGTAAGGATTAGTGTTGTCATTTGCCGCTTCATGCACGTTGCTAGCACTAGAAGTTGACCCAACCACCGTTTCTCCCATTCTCCTATTACTAACAAATACCTCTCCATGTGCATACCAACACTCGTAATCCTCCACAAACCCTTTGTGTAGAAGATGCATCATTACAACATCTGGATGCAGATACTTTTTATTTTGACACTTCCTGCATGGACACCTAATACCGCCTCCAGTAAAATTTCTGGGAATAGATGTTGCGAAATTAATAAAACCCTGAACCCCGTTACAATAATCCATCCTCCGCAATCCTTGGGGTGAATCTAGATACATCCATGAACGATCATCCATGACTTCTATCGAACCTCTATAAAAAGGACCCATTAAGCAAGCTCTTAATTATTTCAAAACATAACATGTAATTCGGTAATTCTACAAATTAAGTTTTAACAATTTTCAAACAAATACAATCTTACAAAATCTAAAACAAACCATAACAAGTATAAAATTATACATTCATATACTACAAGTTTGTTTGAGAAATAACAATAAAACATGTACATCTACTAAAAAAAAATACATATACTAAAAAAACAATAAAATTGACATTTAAATGTTAAAATTTTAAAAGATAGAATTACTTACAAAAAATGATAAAATCCGTCGGTAAATCAGAACACGGATGCTGTGACCACAAAACTTCAAGAAATACAACTTGTTGTGCTGAGATGAGGAAGATTTTTGTTTTGGGGCGAGGGGGGGCTGGTTATTTTGCAGATGGGGAGGGTTAGGATTAGGAAGAAGAAGGAGAAATGGGGGAGGAAAGTGTCGGCAGAGTGGCCATATATTCACTTTTGTCGACGGACTTACCGACGGTTTTTATTCCGTCGGTGAATCCGTCGGTAATTCTGACGGGAAATCGACACGTCACCGCACGGACCTGCTATTCAAATCCCTCGGTGAGTCCGTCGGTATTATTGATGGTGAACAGGTCCCATCACGCGTACGGGCCCCAGGTTTTAATTATGTCGGTGATTCCGTCGGAAAAATCACCCGTCAAAACCGCTGTGCCACCTACCCGCCCTTTTTTCATTAATTCTGAATTTTCTGTCGGTAATTACTAGTCCATCGGTAATTACCGACCTAATTACCGACGAATATTGTCCGTCGGTGATTTCGGCCGAAAAATACAGACAGAAAAAATTTCGTCGGTATTTCCGTTGGTATTTAGTGAATTTCTGGTGGTGTACATGCAACAAGAAACACACAAAAAGTCACAAACAGTTGATTTTAGCTTCTTTTTTTTGTTTTTTAGATGTGCATTTCTCCCATCTCCTTCTTTGGATATGCTTCACTGCGGGTAAGTTTGTTATGTGTTTTGTCTTCTTCTTCTCCTCTACTTCAAGTGGCAGATCGGGCGGTGCTGTAATGTGTAGAGCGCGACGGTGAATCTATGGCCAAGTGTGGATGGCGTTGATGGCTCTGTGGGTGCTGCTTCTCCATTGCTGTTGGTAGTCGGTCGAGGGAGTGTGGACGGCGCTGATGGCTTTGTGGGTGCTGCTTCTCCGTTGCTGTTGGTAGTCGGTCAAGGGAGTGTGGACGGCGCTGATGGCTCTGTGGGTGCTCCTTCTCCGTTGCTGTTGGTAGTCGGTCGAGGGAGTGTGGAAGGCGTTGATAGCTCTGTGGGTGCTGCTTCTCCGTTACTTTTGGTAGTCGGCTGAGGGAGTGTGGACGACCCTAATAGCTCTGTGGGTGCTGCTTCTCCATTTCTGTTGTTAGTCGATCAAGGGAGAATAAGGTGTTGTTGATGGGAAAGGGACAGTGTGTGGCTGAGTCTGTCGAGTGGAAGGTTGGTCTTTAGGGAAAAAAAAATGAAGGATCAGCTGAGAGAGTGGGAGCTTTCAACTGAAGGTTAAAGATGAGAGGAAAGGGGGGGGGGGTTCCTTTGGTTTTCTCTTGTTTTTTCAAAAGAGAGTGGGGAGATGGCCGGGTAAGGAGGGAGAGTTTGATGAGGTTTTCTTTTCCAACAGAGGGAGCAGCAGCTTGGAGAAGATGAGAACAAACGGGGGGGGGGGGGGGCGCTCCTTTGAAAGAGATGGGTTTAGGGTTAGGGTTCGTTTTTTTGTTTTTTTTTTAATGTTTCAAAATTGCCCCTTCTTTTTGTGTGTGTTGAAGGTTACTATTTATAGACAAAATATTGTTTGGTCCCCAAACTTGGTCCCTCAACTTCTTTCCTTTATTTGGAAATTTGATTTTTCTTAATTTTTTTGTATTTTTTAAAAACGAACAATATCAATGTCGACTCAATGAGGAAAATCAATTATTTTAAAAATGATGCATGGAAAGTCAAACGCGTTTAAAAGAGCTTTAAAAAATTAAATTCTTTTTTAGACGACGTTGAAAATGCTAAAAACGATGTAAATATATTAAAAACATATTTTTTTGGATTTTCGTTGTTTTTCGCTATTTTTTGATTTGCCAAAAATTTTATCAAAAAGATGGGTCAAAATTGGGTAACAACTGTTGTTACTCATGTTTTGGACCCCACGTGCTGAAGATGGTGTGTGCCCCTTCTAAACCAAGTGCAGGAGTGTAGCTCATGTTTGATGGAAAATTGATAAAAGCGGTAGAAGAAAGAAATGTTTTTTGAACGTTGTTTGAGTTGTTTTTCGAATGTTTTTCGAAGGTTGGATAAATCCCTCAGAATTTGAACTAAAAAAATGATTATGTTGTTGTCGCGAGTTTTTTTTCCAACTTAGGCTCTGATTCTGACTTGGTTTCTTATGATATCTGACCATCCTAACTATATTCTCTCACTCATGACATGTTGAAAAATTGACCTACACCTTTATTGGGTCCTAGGGATTACTGTTCTTAGGGCAGACTCTTAGTCAGGTTTGGATGCTCGGCATTGTCAGATCAAGAACCTTTTTTACCACCTAGATTCCTGCCAGATTCTGTTCTTTATAACAATTTTATCTCCCTTCGACTCTTCATCAAAGTTGTAGTTCTTAACGCGTAGATAAATTTGGGCTTTTGAATCGCTTGATTTCAATATCAGAAGCTCAAGATATTCCTGTATATCTAACGTGAAAGTAGATAGTTCTGTTGTGAGAAGGATCCTGACTCGAGTTTTGCACTAAAAATTTTATTTCTGCCACAAATTTTGTTGATTTGTTCTGAGGTCATACTCTCAGTCATATCGGGATTCTTGGCATTGTCAGTTTCTGAATTAGATCAGGAGACCCTTTTTGATCAACTAGATTACTGCCAGATTCTATTCTCTAAAATGATTTTATCTCACTTCGACTCCTTCATCAAAGTTGTAGTCCTGGACGCGTAGATAAATTTGAGCTTTTGAATCGCTTGATTTCGATATCAAAAGCTCAATATATTCCCATTTGAATATCTAGTGTGAAAGTAAGGATTCCTGCCGTGAGAAGGATTATTGTTTTGCCCGAGTTTGCAAGGACACAATTGCAAGATGCTTAAAGTTTGAAGACCAATTGCAGGCCAATTTGAAGCCCTTTTTTGGACCAAGGACCAAATGGAAAATGTGCTAAAATAAGGAAGATGATTGAAGATAGAAATTAGAAGGAATTTTATCGAAGGAAGATAATGAAGAAACCACATTTTTACCTGCACAACTAGCCTGCTTTTTTTTCTTTTTTTTATCTGCAATTTCCTGTTTGGTTTCCACGTATCTCTCGCTTGAATGGAGAGCTACAAACCATGTTTTTATTGCCTCATTTCAAAAGGAGTAGCTAACTCTATAGAAGGAAAGAAAGGAGTGAAATCACTGCTAATCACAAAATCAGAATGAAATATTTTGGTTTCCTATTTATGCTCACCCGAGATTACACCCTAGAGTTAATGTAATATATCTTTTCTAAGTAAGAGTTGTGTTTAGGCTACATAAACCCTTTACTAACCTAGCGGGAGGGGGGGAGCAATTTGAAGATAAGAAAAATTAAGGGTAACCACAAAATCCTAAACCTAAATTTATCTCTACACAAGCCGCTACTCACCTCCTCATTTTCAGCTGGACCCGTCACCTCCAACCGTCCCAGCCTCCCTCAGCAACCCTGGTTGTTACTCAAACCAACAACCATTGTACACTCACACCATCTTCCCCAAACCATGACCACCATCTCCTCCTGAACTAGTCTCCTTCTCACCGAAAGCCCCTTAAAGCACCAGCCCTCACTCCCCTTTCTTACCGTGAGCATGCTAGCCATAACAGCAGCAACCATCTCTTCTCAGTAGAGACAACACGGACACGAGTGAGAGGAAGGATGAACAGAAAAACAAGAGGGAGAATAAAGGAAGAGAGAGAGATAGAGAGGAAGACATAAAATACAGAGGGAGAAATAGGGGAAGCACAGGAAAGAAAACCATAGAAACAAACGAACAAAGAAGAACACAACAGGGACGAGCAGAAGGAAAGAACGTAAACAAAAGAAAACACAGAGGGACCAACTAGCACGCCCTCGCCATCGCCTTCGTCCCTTTATTTTCGTCTCTAGTTTTCTTCTCCTCCAGCAGTGCAACATTTTCTTTCATAGGTATTAGCTGAAGCAGCAGCTCACAAGAAAACAGGGAACAAGCAAGAAAACACAGAGGGAAGAACATCCAATTCACCAGCACATCACACCTTCATCATCGTCTTCGCCATTTTTAGAGAAAGCATCGGCAAGAAGAGAAATACAGAGACCAACACCAGTTACCAGCGTTCGTCATTGTCTTCAGAATCAGTGATGATCGGGTTTGCACAAGAAACTGCAACATCATCATCTTCACCCGTCAGCTATCAGGTAAGCGCCCTGCACTCTTGTCACTTTTGCAAATTTAATTACCAAGCCACTATAACATGCATATGCATGCAACTGTGATGCTTACAGGTTTGGGTTCGAAGGGCCATCCTTGCTATTTTTTTTTTCCTTGACTGTTCAGTTTTCTTGCAAACTTTGAGAATATATGCACATGGTTTGTTGTCATTTAATGAATTCACACCAAGATTTTACACGACTTGAAGATATTTTTATTTTTTTTACAGTTTGAACCTACTGAATCTTGAATCGATACCAATCCTATATATATACAGTGTAAAATGTTTGAGTTCATTTTAATTATGCCATTAAACTAAAATAAAAATATTTATATAATTACTAAAATGAACAATTAATCTTAGATTCTCATTTGATCTTTATTTGCTTTGCTTTGGTGGATAGGTTTTAGAGAAGAAGAAGACTATTTTTTTATTCTACACTTTCACTCAATTTTTTCTTTCTCTCTATCTTGAGTTTTTCTTCTAGGGTTGCTAGTGTTTCTTACCCACCTTTTGTTTTCCCTCTAATTTTTCTTTGGAGGCTAGAGTTTTTTTTACACCCCCCCTTTCTTACCTTGCTTTTCTATTTATAGGCAATAGGGTAGGTTCTAGAATCTTTATAGATAGAACACTCATATCCTTTGATTTTTTAGCGTAAATTTTGACCCTTAATCATTGTTGTGTATATATTTGGCACAACATGCTCGTGTTCTATAAAGCTCACACCAAATCTTAATAATAAAGAGTGGGGATGAGAGAGAGAAAAAGAAAAAAGAGAAGAAGAAAATGGGGCTGAAAAACTTCACTGCCATTTTTCAAAATTATCAGACGACCCGTTTCCTTTCAAAGGGTAGCCAAAAAGTTCCCATTAGCGAGCTTGTTCTTTACCAAAAACAAAAAAAAAAAACTCAAAAAATTAGATCATCCTTTTCAAACCACCTTCTAGCTAGAACTGGAAACAAAAATACAATACAGCCTCTCTCATCAGCGCTGTCTCTTTTCGCCACCGTCGAGTTACTACTATCTTGCCCCATGTTGACTCAAGGAACCGCTACTTCCACAGTACCATTAACCTGAGGTGTTCATTACCAGAATCATAACCCAAGGCAGGCCAGGAGCCCACTCACATCGTTCATGTGCATCTTCAGCGTGCTCGTTTTACACTCTTGCCTCTGACCTCTCTGGACTTAGCTTTATTTAAGCACTAGCCACTCAAACAAATAGTGAGGATGAGGTAGGGGATATCCAGTGGAGCGGTCTCCATCGTAATCACTCAAGGTATAAAGCTTCTACCTATTCTCATTTAGTTGTAATCTTTCCTTTATGCTCTATGAAGTTAACATATAGTGTTGTAAGGTGTGTGGATCTTTATGTCCTAACCTGCAGGGGCGGAACTAGGATTATTTGTTAGGGGGGGCCAAAAAATATAATGTATATTTTTAATTTATTATATATAAAAAGTAAAAATAAAATAAAAACTACTTGATTTAGTTTTATTTAAAGAACGTATTACAAAATATATAATAATCTTTGTTCCTATTAAATACAAACATACAAAATATATAAGAAGCATTAACTAAAACGAAACATTATTTATGTTTAATAAACTTTGAAATAAAATAATAAATAATAATTCTTACATATTTATTTTAATTGTGCTCGTCGTTCTTTCATCGAATAGAAATCATCGATTATCATATCAATTGGGAATCTTTCAGCAATTTCTTTTTCTATATAGACAATCAAATAATTTGCAAGAAAATCATCCTCCATCCGATTGCGAAGTCTTGTTTTAACAATCTTCATCGCTGAGAAAGCTCTTTCAGTAGTTGCTGTCGAAACAGGAAGAGTCAAGATAAGCCGAATCAACCTGTCAATGAGTGGATAAATTGTTGATTTTTCTGTTTCAACCAATCCTTGACATAAATCTGCAATCGATGACATATTCTTTAACTTTGGATGATTGGGTACATCAACCTCATAATGTTGCAACTGAAATCTCAAATGAATTTTTTCTTGGTCAGAAAAATCTTCAGGATAGAACTTGTCAACAAGCAAGCATATATCTTCAACATTGAATAATTTATAGCTATTTCTAGGATCTAAAGCTGTGCTCAATTTAAGAAGCTCGATCGCCTGCTCATTGAATCTGTTATTTAGCTCTTGTAATTGCTGATCAATGATAGCTGTAAATATACCAACTCGGTAATGATGCTCAACTGTTACTGATTTTGTTTTACGACGAGATCGTCCCACACTAGAAAAACAAGTATCCATATCAGGAACTTCAATGTCTTGATGCTTACAAAATGATGTCACTTCTTCTAAAAGAGTTTTCAAACCATCGTCTCTTAACTTCTGAATTAAAGTCTTTGTGCTAGTCACCAAATGCATAGCATTTAAAATGTCTTGAGATTTTTGTTGCAATGCTTGACAAAGCATATCAGTAATTCCCATAACATTCTTCATTATATGTAAGAAGAATGCAAAATCAAATGACATTAGTAACTTAAATGAAAAGGCCGCGTCACCTTGTTGAGAATAAGTAGATCCATCTGAAGCAATGTTCTCAAGAACCAAGCAAGTTGCCCCATACATTTTTATCAAACTGCAAATTGATTTGAAATGCGAACTCCATCTGCTATCTTCAGGTCGTTGCAAACCACCTACTTGATTAACTCCTTTACCCGTTTCAATCTCACCAATATCAACTAGATGCTCAATTGTAGCTGCTTGAAAAGCCCGTAACTCATCATTACGCTTGCAAGAAGCACCAACAATGTTAATAATAAAGATCAAATTCTAAAAGAAAGTGTGAACATCAGATATTTCTCTAGCTGCAGCAATAAGAGCTAATTGTAACTGATGAGCTAAACAATGTACATAATATGCATAAGGGCAATCATTAATGAATAAAGCTTGCAAACCATTCCACTCTCCACGCATATTACTGGCACCATCATATCCTTGACCCCTAATATTTTGAACATCAAGATTATGATGAGATAAAACAAAGGAAATCTCTTTCTTAAGAGTTGCAGCAGTTGTATCTTTGACATGAACTATATCCAAAAATCGTTCTCGTATAAATCCACTTCTATCAACAAACCTAATAACAAGGGCCATTTGCTCTCTTCTAGATTCATCTCGAGCTTCATCAACAATTAAACAAAATCTTGCATCACCAATCTCATGACGAATTGAAGACTGAACATTTCTAGCAAAGACATGCAAAATTTCTTTTTGAATTTGATGTGAGGTGTATTTAGCATTTTGTGGAGCATTACCCAAAACAAGAGCACCTACTTGTTCATTGTATGATGCTAAAAGTTCCATCATTTCAAGAAAATTACCTCGGTTTTTTATTCTGGACGTTCATCATGCCCTCTAAAAGCACATGCTTGAAATGTGAGCCAACGAACAATATCATTGTGTGATCCTGGCTTTTCCAGATGGTTTACTTGAAAATAATAGCAAGGGAAACAAAATGCAGTATTTTTCTCTGAATATTCAAGCCACGGATAACTTTTGAACCAATGAGACTGAAATCGATGAGGATGTTTATTACCAGTTAGCGGATATTCAGACATCAAAGGTTGATATGGCCCCAAATTAATGTATGCCCTTCGAATTTCATCTTGTTGATTAACCGGGTATTCCTAAATTTGAGGACGATTGCTTGGATCTCTAATTAAATGAGCAATATCGATTCTAGTAAGAGATTGCTCACTAATCAGCGCAGGTTCTTTGTAAACTGAAGCACATAGAGGCTGCTCAACCATAACTTCAACATTACTTGGAGCTGGTTCACTAAGCTGTGAGTTATCAATATTTTTCCTCTTTTTTTCAAAAAAAGAATCAATTCTTCTTATTTTGTTCATGGTTCAACCTAAAATCAAAACATATATAGTGAGAAAAATTTGATAATTTTGGTGGCTCTGCTAAAAACAAAACATAAAAAAATCCATGCATAATCAAAACAAACCAATAAAATATATCTAATTAATTAGGGGAAAAAATCACTATAACAAGAATTCAAAAAAACAATTATTAGAACTAGCAAGTTTGAAAAAAAAAGCAAAAATTATAAAAACAAATCTTATTAAATTCTTAATAAATATCTCAAAACAAAATAAAAATATATTTTAAATTTGAGTTATCGATATCCAATTACGTACCTTGTTTTGTTTACTAAGAGATAAATCAAACAGTACTCTGCTTCAATTTTTCCACATAAAAATTCTATTTAAAATCTTTTATTTTTTGCTTTTGTTTTGAGTGGCTGCGTTGGACAATTTATATTAGGGTTATATTGTAGCATAGGGAGGGAAAAGACAAAAAACACATTCACGGATTCACCCTTTATATTTATTTTTCATTCCTTGGAGGCTAGAGTAAGAAACCCAACCTTTTTCATCATACTAGTAAAATCAGCATATTGCTTTCCACGTAGGCCGTAGGCATGCTTTTTTTATCACAGTCCATTAATCACAGCCCATTCTTTTCAGCCTTTCTTTAAAAAAAAAAAAAAAAAAAAAAAAAAGTCTTGCAGGGGCCCGGGCCCCTGCTTGCCCCCCCTTCATTCCGCCCCTGCTAACCTGGTCACGGGTGCTCTTTCACTTGCTACGGATACTGAAGGGGATGAGGTGTGATTTTTGCTTCAAACGCATATGGTCTTGAAAACTTGATTGCATGTCCTAAGGTCATGTTAAGACCTTGCCTAGTTAATTAACAATGCTCTTACCCAAGGTTCCTTGACATGAGATGATGGCTACAAATTGCTTTGGATCCCTTGTTAACGATGATGCAAGGTATGTGCAAGGGTTGCTGGATCATTTCTTTTTACTGTCCCATGGAAGATGGGAATTTTGAACACTACAAAGCATGTTTGGTCCCAAAGGCTATTATCAACAAAAAAAGCATTGATTTTCGAGACACATTTAATCTAATGGTGAAGCCTTGCACTATTCAAACAATGCTCGATATTGGTGATACTTGAGGTTGGTCGGCTTATTAGATTGATACAAGTTGAAGTTAAGGGAGAAGGAGTATTGGAGAATATTGTGGAGGCTGTAGTTCAACGTATGCAGCACTCCCCTTATGTAATATATATATATATATTATATATATATATATATATATATATAGATGTAGGGTTGTGCATATACTAACCATGTGGTATCCTACACATGATCAGAAACCTATATATGGTAAATACAAGATAGATATATATACATAATAACATTCCATAATATGCCCCCTCAAGCTGAAGGAGGAGAATCCACATGAAGCTTGGACCGAAAATAAGTGAAGGACGCGTGAGGAAGAGGTTTGGTAAGTACATCAGCAAGTTGATCCTGTGATGAGATGAACCGAACCGCAATTTCCTTTTTGGCAACGCGATCACGAACAAAGTGATAATCGACTTCAACATGCTTAGTGCGAGCATGAAATATAGGGTTAACAGACAAGTAGGTAGCACCCAAATTATCACACCAGAGGATAGTCATAGGATCAGAGGAAAAATGAAGATCTGATAGCAGAGCTCGAATCCACAAAATCTCAGCAGTACCATCCAAGAGCCTTATATTCTGCTTCAGTCGATGAACGAGCCACTGTGCGTTGTTTGCCAGACTTCCAAGAAATAGGTGTGCTGCCAAGATATACCAAGTAGCCACTGTGGATTTTCTGTCATCAAGACTACCAGCCCAATCAGCATCTGTAAAACCATGTAAGGAAAGAGAGGACCCCCGAGTGATGTGTAGACCATAAGATGTCGTTCCTTGAAGGTACCAGACAATTCTTTAACAAGAGACCAATGACCTTCGGTAGGCGAGTGCATAAACTGACAGACTTTATTTACAGCATAACATATATCTGGGCGAGTAAAAGTGAGATACTGCAAAGCACCAACAATCTGTCGGTAACGGGTAGGATCAGAGTACATAGTATCCGAGGTCAACAATAGCTTAGACGAGGATGAAGCAGGCGTGTCGGCAGCTTTACATGAAACCATACCGGCTCGCCGAATGATATCAAGAGTATATTTATGCTGTGAGAGCATAAGTCCCATGGCAGTTTTGGTGACTTCAATCCCCAAGAAATAATGCACAGAGCCTAAATCCCTGATTTTGAATTCGAAATTCAGTAAGGTAATCAAGTGGCATAGCAGAGTTGAATTGTTCCCAGTAAGCAGAATGTCATCCACATACACAAGCAAGTAAATGAGATCATGGCCATTAGAATAAATAAACAGAGAGGTGTCAGCAGTGGAGGCACGAAAACCAAGAGAAATGAGATAATCACTGAGTCTGGTATACCATGCCCGGGGAGCCTGTTTTAAACCATAGATAGATTTATGCAGGTGACAAACATGAGATGATAGAGTAGGGTGAGAAAAACTAGGTGGTTGCTCCATATACACCTCTTCTTGAAGAATCCCATTTAAGAAAGCATTGTGAACATCAAGCTGATGAATAAACCACCCACGGGTCACAGCAATAGTAAGTACTAACCTCACAGTTGCAGGCTTAACAACTGGACTGAAAGTCTCAAGGTAGTCTATTCCTTCTTGTTGAGTGAACCCTCTAGCCACAAGACGGGCTTTATACCTGTCAATACTACCATCGCGTGCCGCTTGATTTTATAACCCAGCGACTGCCAACAACATTCATAGAGGAACAATAAGGAACTAGAGTCCACGTACCATTTGATTGCAAAGCCTGAATCTCATCTTGCATAGCTAGTTGCCATGCCGAATGTTGAGAGGCGTCTTTGTACGTGAGAGGTTCATGTTCAGGAGAAGTAGAGCTCACGGTAGGAGGGGACTGAGACACACTAAGATGTGCCTGTTTGGGCGGGCGAGGACGAAGTGTCATGTGGTGGCTGCGAGAGGAGTCAGCTGGCAGAGTTGAGGAACTATGAGAAACCTGCTGAAGATCAAAATTAGATAAATCAACTACCAGACGCAAGGCTGGAGGAGAGCCAGAGGAAGGACTCAATGTGGGACTGCCAGGAGGTCGAGAGGAAGCCACAATAGGAGAGGTGGCCGCTGACAATGGGATCACCGTACCTGGAGAAACAGAGACCATACTTGGAGAGTGATCAGTAGCAAAGTAAAATGGAGATGAAGTAGAGGGACTGTTACTAACGGGACAAGGTGAAGGAAAGGAGGCAACAACCCTATGATCAGGCGTTGGAGAAGGTGGCAAAAAAGGGGTAGATGGAGAAGGCATGGGAGTAGGAAAAACGGTCAATGCGGGGAGGGCTGTTTGTAGAGATGGAGAAGGTAAGGTTGTTGTCTTTCAGAATATGCAAAAGGAAATGTATTTTCATGAAATTTAACATGCGTGCAATATACATACGAGATGATGATAAATCAAAGCAACGATAACCCAAATGAGAGGAACTATAACCAAGAAACACACACGGGGAAGAACGAAAATCTAGTTTATGTCGATTATAAGGACGAAGTAAAGGAAAACATAAAAACCCAAAAATACGAAGAAAACTGTAATCCGGGGAAGATTTAAACAAACATTCAAAAGGTGTACAACCATTTAGAACAGCAGTAGGCATACGCTTTATGAGATAGACAGTTATTTCAAAAGCATAACTCCAAAATTTTAACAGAGCCTTACACTGACCAAGAAGCGTAAGACCAGTTTCAACAATATGACGATGACGACGCTCAACAGTACCATTTTGTTCATGCATATGAGGACATATGAGTCGGTGATGAATGCCAATGGTTTTAAAATATATGTTTAACTTCCTATATTCACCACCCCAATCTGTTTGGAAAGATTTAATTTTGGTGGCAAATTGCCATTCAACAAGGGCTTGAAATTGAAGAAAAATTTTAAACACATCAGACTTAGCAACTAAAGGAAAAAACCAGATATGCTTAGTATAGGCATCCATAAAAATCACAAAATACCGATAACCATCGGTAGATAACATAGGAGAAGGTCCCCAAACATCACTAAAAACAAGCTCAAGGAGCACAAGTTTTATGACCAGTAAGGCCTAATGACAGACGCGATGCTTTTCCTAAAGGACAAAATGAACAATTAAAATTAAAACCTCTAGAAGTACATGCAACTTTATTATTTGATACTAGAGACCCTAAAATACGAGAGCTAGGATGTCCAAGGCGACGATGCCAAACATCAGCAGTGGAGGACACAGACGTTGATAGGAAAGTTTGAGGTACGGACGTTGCAGAAGACTCGGATAAGACATACAGACCATTGCTACTCTGACCGGAAAGGAGCACCTCCTTGGTTATTAGATCCTTAACATAAAACATAGATGAATGAAATTCAAAAAATACATTATTCTCAATGCAAAATTTCTGAACAGACAATAATGGTTTTTTAATATGTGGAACATGCAGAACATTTGATAGGATAAAAGTGTGTTTGGGAGTATAGAGTTTAGATTGAGCAATATGTGATATAACAAGTCCCTTACCGTCACCGACATGTAATTGATCACTGCCAAGATAGGGCTCTGAACTCGTCATATTAGCGAGGTCCGATGTCACATGTTGATTAGCACCCGTATCAGGAAACCAACATGCAGAGGAGAGTTGAGGATTCTGAAATGCCAAGTTAGCAGTAGCCTGCAAATGCTGTGAGGTAAATTGAGAACAGTATTTGGCTGAATGCCCAAAACCATAACACAATTGACATTTAACATTTCGAAAATTTTGGTTTGAGTTAGAAACTCCACGGGAATGCTGCTACCAACCAGCCCCAGACTCACGGGACATCTGCTACCAACCAGATGCAGAGGTGCCATGGTTACCACCACGATGGCCTCTCCATCCACCTCGGTGTCGCCCACGCCCACGATAGGAATGGCCAGAAGGACTACCAAAACCACCATGCTGAACTGAGAATGCTGAAGTTGTGGAATGTGAAGATGTGGGCAGCAGAGGTGTTCTCATAGAAGAACCAAGAGTGGATTGAAGAGAGCTCTTATTCAGGTATTCATAAGTGAGCAGGTAACTGTGAAGATCAGAGTATGATAAAGGTTCTGCCCGTGTAGATAAACTGGTCACTAAGTCTTTGAAATCACTACGCAAGCCCCGAAATACATAAAGATTAAAATCCTCTAAGGAGAGATGCCTACCAGCAGCAGCCAACTCATCAAAGAGGACCTTAGCTCGCTGCATAAGTGCTAACTAAATCATCTCCCTGACGCAAGTCCTGAAAGGAACCATGTAACTGCATAATCATTGAATGTGACGGTGAAGCAAAAGATTTTTCAAGTGTCTGCCATATGCTATGAGATGTGTCACAGTCAACCACAAGATGTAGAATTTCAGTAGATAAAGAAGATAGGAGTGCACTCATAATTAATTGGTCTTGCTGCTTCCATGAGAGAAAAATTGGGTTTATACCAGGGGCTGCTGTATCGGTGGCAGTAACATAGAGTGCACGACAAGGATAGGATCCATCCACAAAAGCATACACACCTTGACCCAACATGGTTTTATTTGCATTCTCCAGTATAAATAGTTATTGGTGGTCAGTTTCAAGGAGATAACCTAATGAGTATTTGAGAGAGGGACTACGGCAGCACCATGAAGATGTGTGTTAGGAATAATTGACGCTGCAGAGGGGAGTCCAGGCAGTACCAAAACAATCGGTGCAGAGGAAGGTATTGCTGCCATTGTTAGAGGAAAGCTGCATCCAAGAGAAGGAATTGCAGACGCAAAAAAATCTAGGTGGAGGAGCCATTGAAAAACCTGACGCAGGTTGCATATGTGAAGAATTAGCAGGGAGAATAGGGGATGCTGCAGCTGGCATGTTTGCTGTAAGAAGAGAAGAAGATTGGGCTGCAGTAGAATCCATGAGAAGACGAGGAAGGCGCCGATGGAAACTCTTTTTAATATAATGCTCTGATACCAAGTTGAAGTCAAGGGATAAGGAGTATTGGAGAATATTGTGGATGTTGTAATTCAACGTATGCAGCACTCCCCTTATGTAATATATATATATATATATATATATATAGATGTAGGGTTGTACATGATACTAACCATGTAGTATATACTACACATGATCAAAAACCTATATAAGGTAAATACAAGATAAATATATATACATAATAACAGTCCATAATATATATATATATATATACACACACATTGCTTTTCTTCCGGGATTTCTTCATATAGATGTGTTTATAACCCAAACTCTTGGCTTTATTGATCCTCAATCCCCAAACCATATTTGCAAACTAAAACATTTTTTATGGTCTAAAACAAGTACTTCATGCATGAATTGATCGCTTAGTCAATTCTTAGTTTCTCAATAGATTTCATATTCGTAATTTTTTAAGTCAACCCAAGTTATGTGATTGTGATAAAACTATCATCCCACTTGATTTAATATTTAGTGATGTTTGGGGTCCTGCCCCTATGTTTTCCTCCAATGGCCTTCGCTACTTTTTATCTTCGTCGATGCGCATACTAAATACATTTGGTATTATCGCTTGTTGCTAAATCTAATGTGTTTTCCACTTTCCAATGATTCCAAACACTTGTTGAACGTCAGTTTTCACTTAAAATTAAATCTTTCCTACTCATGAGCCACTTGTTTTTAATGATGCTAACAGGTTGAGGCGTGGCATAGTGCTATGTGCGAGGAAATTCAGGCCTTATGCGCTACACAACTTGGTCTTGTACCGTTTCACCCTTCATGAATGTTGTTGGTAGTTGGGGTGTACAAGATTAAACGCAGATCTGATGGCAGCATCAAGAGGTATAAGGCACATCTAGTTGCTAGAGGTTTCACTCAGCAAGAAGGTATTGGTTACACTAAAACTTTAGTCCTGTTATCAAATAGGCAACCATCATATAGTCTTCTCCATTGCCGTTTCGTGTGATTGGAAAATTCATTAGCTTGATATCCATAATGCCTTCCTCAATGGTGTTCTTGATGAGGAGGTCTACATGAAAGAACCCCCAGGTTTTGTTGATTCTGCTCTCCCTTCTCATGTGTGTCAATTGCATAAGTCTCTATATGGTTTAAAACAGGCTCTACGGGTTTGGTACACTCGTCTAATGATTTCCTGTTATCTATTGGTTTCCGCCTCTAAGGTGGATACCTTATTGTTTATCTTCCTTGTTGGTACTATATTTGTTATCTTCTAGTCTACATTGATGATATTCTGTTTACGGTAGCAACTCTCTTCTGCTCCAATGCCTCATACAGCTACTGAGATTAGAATTTAAGCTTCACGACTTGGGTTATGTTCATTATTTTTGGGTATTGAAGTTCAGCCTACTGGTATGGGTCTTATGCTCCGACAGCATAAATATACACTTGACATCCTCACTCTGGATGGTATGTTATCTTGCAAACATGTTGATACTCCTATCTTTACATCCAAAGCTACTAATCTTCTAGATCCCTTGTTTTCTTATGCTACACGCTTTCATCAAATTTTGGGTGCTCTTCAATATCTCACTTTTACATGCCAGATATTTGCTTTGCTGTTAACAGAGTCTGTCAATTTATGGATGCTCCTACAGATTCTCATTGAGCTGCCGTTAAAAGCATATTGTGTTATCTTAGGGGTACAACATCACTTGGCCTACATATTACTCGCTGATTAGTACTCAAAAGTGCATTTTTATCAAAGTTTTATATCATCATTTTGCACTTGAAATATGAATAACTCCTTAACTAAAACATGTTTTAAAATAACAAGTCTGATACTATAAGTTACCTTAATTTATGGTAAATGTTCATCTTAAATGCAGGCCTATCACATAAATCAAAGGATTGATTGATGAGTTCAACTACTGAAATTGAAAAGACAAAGAGAGAGCCAAATTTAGAAAAGATATGTTGGTTCAATCCAAACTAGAGCAATGTTCGGTCATTGGGTCATATCTGGAGCTGTAGATCTTGGATTTAAGTCTGCTTTATATGGATGGAAAGCTAAGACATAGGCCTAAGACTTTCATAGAAGTTCAAGATTTAAAAAGGTCATTTTCAAGTCCAAATTGTAGCAACAACAAAGAAGTCCAAATATGTCCTGCATCCCAGATATTGTTCAATGTTCAGCCCATATCTCGAGTTCTAAAAGTCCAAATGCACTGATTCTTTTTTTATTGGAAAGCTAAGACAATTTTCTAGAACTTTCATGATGTTCGAATTCTGACGTTAGCAATGATGTTTAGTTCAGACAAGAAGATAAGGATTGTCACCAAGTCAAGATGTGGCCACCAACTCAACAATTAGTCATCAAATCAATAGTTCTAAATTTTAGCGTATAAAAGGAGGCATTTGCCATGCATTTAGGCATCTTGGTTGTTCAAATCAAGATCTTGCTCTTGCTCTCTTTATTTGTATTTTGTAATCTTCAAGTTTTATTTTATGTTATATTAATCTCTTGTTTATTTATTTTTCTCTCTTTCATTATGTTTAGCTAAATTTATTAATTATGTCAAGATGAAAATGTTACTCTGATGGTGTAAGAATAAGTATAGTATAAACTCAACATGGACTTTAATGCTTGATACTAACATGTTTTGTATTTGTTATCTTGTTCACTTTTAATACTTTGCTTGTTAAATGGTTAATCTAGATTTATGTTGTATAACCCTTGGTACAACAAATACTTGTCACTTTCATAGCCCAATCGTATGGTATAACTAACACCTGGCTATGAAAGGAACTTGATTTGTTTTTAACATAAGTTATAATCATAAATACCTGACAACATTTACAAGTATTAGCATTATTCGAATAAGATAACTTATGTAATCATATTAACAATTTATAATCCGATTGGAACCTTCTTTGTGTGTGGTTTCCAGTTTAGTAATAAGAGTTTATACTATACTTGTTTCAAATACCATTGGTGGATCCTTTAACCTTGACAATTGTTTTTATCATTGTTTAATCCTTATATCAATATCACATCTCAAAGCTCTCTTCAACTTATTATTATTATTATTCTTGTTGTTGTTGTTGTTGTTGTTACTATTACTATTATTATTACTTTTATTATTATTATTTATAATTTATATAGTTAACCAGGTGGAGGAACGGTTGAGAGAGGGGCATTACTACTGGGGAAAGGGACAACAATGGATTTGTGGGCGTCCAGAGGTTGGTTTTAGCTGGAAGACTTCGATGGAGGCTGGTATGTGCTGATGAGGGAAGATTTGTTCTAGTCGATGGTGAGGGAAGAGATGGGGATCTGTGGGCTGCTAGTTCTCCGATGAGGACGGTGCTGATGAGGGAGATCGTGGTTTTATGGTCGCTGAAGCTATGATGGAGATGGGAGTGGTTGGCTGGTCGCTTTCAAGTTGGTTAGGAGAGAACGGGGAAGATGGTGATGATGCACACGGTGGGAAGAAACGACTAAGAGAGAGAGAGATTTGTAATGGGTTGTCTTGGCTGAGAGGGGAGGCTCCTTCGGGTGCAGCAGGGGAAGAAGGCCAAAAATCCGAAAGGAGGGGGGTGGCAGCTCCTCTTTGCTGGGAGACAAAATTTGGGTTTAGGGTTTTATTTTTATGGTTGCCTAAATTTTTATGTTTCAAACTTTCACCCCCTGCTTTTATGTGTGTTAGAGACTCCTATTTATAGGCAAAAATGTTGCTGGGTCCCCAAACTCGGTCCCCAAGTCAAGATGTGGTCACCAACTCAACAATTAGTCAACAAATCAATAGTTCTAAATTTTGGCCTATAAAAGGAGGCATTCGGCATGCATTTAGGCATCTTGGTTGTTTAGATCAAGATCTTGCTCTTGCTCTCTTTATTTGTATTTTGTAATGTTCAAGTTGTATTTTATGTTATATTAATCTCTTGTTTATACTTTTCATTTCCTTTACTATACTTATATAATTATGTTTTATCTTGTTTATTTATGTTTCTCTTTTTCATTATTTTAGCTAAATTTATTATGTCAAGGTGAAAAGGTTACACTAATGGTTAAGAATAAGTATAGTATAAACTCAACATGGACTTTAATGCTTGATAACTAACATGTTTTGTATTTGTTATCTTATTCACTTTTAATACTTTGCTTGTTAAATGGTTAATCTAGATTTATGTTGTATAACCCTTGGTACAACAAATACTTGGCACTTTCATAGCCAATCATATGGTATAACCGACACCTGGCTATGAAAGGAACTTGATTTGTTTTAACATAAGTTATAATCATGAATACCTGACAACATTTACAAGTATTAGCATTATTCGAATAAGATAATTAATGTAATCATGTTAACAATTATAATCCGATTGGAACCTCTTTTGTGTGTGGTTTCCAGTTTAGTAATAAGATTTTATACTATAGTTGTTTAAAATACCATTAGCGGATCCTCAAATCTTGACAATTGTTTTAATCATTGTTTAATCCTTATATCAATATCACATCTCAAAGCTCTCTTCAACTTATTATTATTATTTTTGTTGTTGTTGTTGTTGTTGTTGTTGTTACCATTACTATTATTATTATTATTATTATTATTATTATTATAATTATAGTTAACCTCCATGTGGTTCGACCCCGGTCTTGCTGGGTTATTTATTACTTCGACACTTATGTACTTGGGAGAAGACATCAATCTTTTGGTCGTGTCACTCGCAGTTCTTCCTTTGCCTTACATGGTTTTATAGATGGAAAATGGGCAGACAGTGTTGATGATAGAAAATCTATGAGTGGTTATCTTGTGTTCTTTGGTCAAACGTTGACTTTGTGGAAATCAGGTAAGCAATGTACAGTTGCTCGCTCTTCTACTGAAGCTGAGTCCGAAGCCTTAGTCGATGGCACTATTGAGGTTATCTATCTTCAATATTTATTAACAAATATCCAAATTTCGTCTACTTCTGCTCCTTTCATCTGGTGTGACAACCTTGGTGCAACTTATTTGTCTATAAATCTTGTTTGTCATGCTCGCACAAAACATATTAAGGTTGATTATCATTTTGTTCGAGATAGAGTTGCGAAGAAGGAAATTCAGATTCGTTTTATTTCCTCTCGGGATCAACTTGCAGATGTCTACACTAAGCCACTTCCTACAGCTTCATTTATTGCTTTTCGGTTCAAACTTCAGGTAGATCCACCACCTTCAGCTTGAGAGGGCATATTATAAAATGTACCTATATAGGAAATATTGTATATAGAAAATATTGTAGTCATATTCTTGTGTAGTAACCTCCACCATTACTATTGTATATTGCCATACACATATATATAGAGAAGGTTGGCTAAACCAATAGGTTAAACCTTCTAATTATTCTAACTTTCACTACATCTACTTATTACATATAAGTTGAAGCATTGGTACCTTGAACAATGAACTAAAAATATCGTTAATAGATAATGAATGGCATACAGTCTTGCCATATCAACAGCATGAAAATTGATAATCGGTCCTTTTGGGATATGTCAATCCCAAATCTATTATTCCATTTATTTATTAATTATCATAAAAACATTTATTAAATGTGTTGTGCTCCAACTCTTTCCATGAAAAGAAAAGGTTGTGAACCACCACATTTGATCATGGACAAAAGGTAATCAAATAGTTGCCTCCACTAGGACAAGTAAACGTGCTCGATTTATCATCATAAGCATAACTGTAAGCTTGAGGACACTGCTGCTTGAAAGTCATCGAATATTGGCTAGGAGGACATTTGTCAGTATTATAGTCTCCTGTGCAGCAGAACTGCGGCTGGTTAAATGCCAAACACGCGCTCTTGCAGGCAATCACAGTCCCATCTGAACCCTTCACTTGTAAACTAGGATCACAAACAGCATTCACGTTAGCTGCACAGCTTGTAGAATTGCAGCCAGTAGAACCTCCTTGCGGGGTTATCGAAATCGGGATGTTAAAGCCATCAACAAGGCTTATATCGTAATAATCTTTCCCACCATCACCTCTTAGAGTAAATTCTGCCAAGGATGCTGGTGGGATCGCACCGGCTCCGTTGCATTCTACGACGCCAGAGGCGCAGTCAGCTGTAGCACAAACAAACTTTCCCGAGGCATCTGTAGAGCATTGCGTTCTGGCCCACAAGCGGCCAGACCAATTGACAGGGACACTCAGCGAAGATGAAGCACCCGTTGCCAATGTGAAGCCAGTTGAAGATAAAGACGGACCGCTAGCAGCCGTTAGAGTTCCTGGCCAGACCGTGTATGGACAATTGTTTTTGAAGTCGAAAGTCACAGATTGAGCTCCTGCATGCGTGCAAGCTGCGCAAGATTTATTTTTGTTGATATCAATAATTAAATCTTGGTCGATTCAAATAAAAACACAAACAAGTTTTAAAAACATCAAACTCTTGTTTCATGCTAATTTATGTGAATCTATTTTTTTTTTTTTCATATAATAAAAAGAATAGGACTTGAATCTAAGACTTGGGCTTCGTTTTCTCTATGGGACTAGGCGTCCGTACTTAATTCAATATTTAAAATCTTGCATTAATTCACTTATTTTTCTTTTAAAAAGATAACATAACCAGGTTTATTTTTTAAATATTTTTTTTTTTTTTTTTTTATCCGGAAACTCCCTCCTGGACAAGTTTATTGGATTCACGAAATCCATTGAATAATGAAAAGTAATTTATATTGCATATGCAAACAGAAAATATATATATATATAAGAGCGAGCAGAATAATCAAAGTGAATAATATGCATAATAGAGTTTTCCATGCAAGATTCTAAAATATGTAATATTGTAAAACTACTTGCCATAGAGGAAGATGACGAGGGTGAAGGTAATTATTGCAATGGGCATACGACTCTCCATTGTCGAGATGCGTCGAATTAACACTTTTTCAGTATCTTTTAAGAGATTTGAGGTAAGCAAGAAACACTCTATATTTTAAAAAGATTGTGTTTGCCACTTAATAAATAGTGTTAAATTTGCAGACTAGTAAACAGCCAAACAGTGGAACACGTTAAAATCACGAAGAGAAAAAAGAAAAAGAAAAGTTTGTAATAACAACCATCTTCAACACGCACCGTCTCATCCACGATGACATTTGGCAATGAATGACAAATTATCAAATTATAATTTATTTATATTTATAAAAAAATAAATTATAAAATTGGGTCTGTCACCTGAAGTGCTCGGAGACCGTACATGCACTGACCTGCACTTATCAATTATTTTTTAATATTATTTATATTTATTAAATTATAAAATTAAAAATAAACCACCCTGATAAAAAAAAAAAAATAACCCAATGAAATATACAAATGCCCTTGGTTTGAACCACAAGTGACTATCTAGATATCTCAATTGCTAGTAAACAGCCAACATTAACTGCAGTTCTCCAGCATTACACCGTGATGAGTGCGAGACTCTTCAAAATTATCACACCGTGATGAGTGCGAGACTCTTCAAAATTGATACGGAAGCAGACTGGTCCCTGCTTGTGGCAAACCAAGGGCCATCGGTCATACCGCCTCATCCATTGTGGCAATCGGTCAACGAGCATCCCTAAATGTGCTACTTGAAGTGTGTGGGGACCGTCCACACACTAACCTTTACTCATTAACTACTTTTTTTAATATTATTTTATATTTATTAAATTATAAAATTGGAAATAAACCACCTGATAAAAAAAAAATACCCAATGAAAATATTCAAATACCCTTGGTTTGAACCACAGTGACTACCTAGATATCTCAATTAATGAGAAAGCAGACTAGTAAACAGCCAATTAGAGGAATGCCCTGCTTCTCACGTCTAATGAAAGCAATTGAATGCAGGAATAGGGCCATACTCACAAGAAAATTAATTTACACCCGACATACTACCTTGTAAGTGTAAAAGCTATATTTCTGTGTCTATAAATATCAGGTAGATTTTTTTATCGAAATATCTTGTAAATAAATATCAAAATATTTGATATTGTAACATGAACTATATACCTAATTGTGTTTAATAATGTTTTTATTTGAATAAATTTTTATTTAACCAAATAATTATCCGTGCCAATAAAACAATGTCTACCCAATATAATATTTTTATTTATTTTGTATTTCAAAATATTATGAAATGAGCATCACTTGCCTATATTTATTTAATTAATTAAATTAAATTAAATGAAAAAATGTCAATAAAAAAGAGAAATTAAAAAAAAACAACAAAGAAAAATATATATTCAAGATATCCCGAGTCATTTTCAAAATAAGTGAAAAATCTTATAGAAAGAAAATTAAAAAAAAATCAAAGGAGCCCAATATCTAATTAAATAAATATTCAAGGATGAAATTGAAATAAACATGAGCTTAAAAAAAAACCAAGCAAACTCCGATGAACCTTCTAAACCTGAGTTAATCTTTAAAACTCGCAACTTATGAAATCGTAGACCTGAACTTGATTAAGAAGCACTATTCTCAACTAATTAATTTTAAAAAATTACGAAAGTGAAAAAAAATATAGCAATTAAAAGAATGAGGGATCAAATCTGATAGGAAAAAAAACTTATGGAGGATGATATTGTAAAAGAAAATCAAATTAAAAAGTTATCTCAAATAAAAAAATAGTAATCAAAAGAATAGGAACAAAATTTTAAATATAAAAAAAAATTAAAGGGGAATGAAATTGTCAAAGAATTCCAATTTAATAAATTATTCCAAACAAAACAAACAATGGTCAAAAGAACATGCACCAAATCTAAAAGGAATAACAAATTGAAGGCATGCTTTGAAATTTTAAAGGGGCACAAGTGAGAATCAAGGAGAGAGGAAATAAAAATAGAAAGAAAAGGTTGTCGCACCAAATCAAACAACCAGTTCACTTGGTATTACCAAACGGTCGACCGGACCAGCTTAAATACTAGATTTTGACAATTTAAACCTGATAATCTTGAATTGATAGTAATCCTATATAAATGTAGAGTGGAGTGTTTGAGTTCATTTTAATTATACTATTAAGATAAAATATAAAGATTTTCATAATCACTAAAATGAACAATTAATTCTTAGTCTTCACTTGTTTTGCATCTTGGACATCTTCATTGATTTTTTCATGACATCCTTCATGCTTGTTGATGTCAAAACTCATTTTTGGGTTATTCCCCAACATTTTTTACCTTATTCCTTCTCAAAATAAGAATAAAATAATAATCGCAAGGAGATTAGCGACATGGAAAATGTTGGCTAAGGAAGGATTTTAAATATAGAAAAATTAAAGTTTAGGAGTCAATTAAGGGCTGCATTAATGAAATTTTCAGCCAAGGATCATTTTGAAAAAAGCAATTAGGGACTGGATTGAAGAAATTCAAAACCAAGAACCAAACTGGAAAATGGGCGTAAATATAGGGGTTGAAATTGACCGGATCAGGGACTAGATTGAATAAATTGGAAGTTTGTTGATCATTTAAAGGTCAAAATGAACAAATAAAAATATCATATGCTTATATTTATTTGATTAATTAAATTATATTAAATGAAAAAAATATCTATAAAAAAATAAATTAAAAAACAACAAATAAAAATACTCGAGATATCCCAAGTCATTTTCAAAATAAGTAAAAAATCCTATAGAAAAAACAAACAGAAAAAACTTTTGGAGGATGATATTGTAAAAAAAATATCAAATAAAAAAATTATCTCAAGTAAAAAAAATATCAAATAAAAAAATTATCTCAAATAAAAAAAATAACAATTAAAAGAATAGGAATAAAATTTGAAAGATGAAAAAAAAAAAAAGGGGGATGAAATTGTCAAAGAATTCTAATTTTATAAATTATTCCAAACAAAACAAACAATAATCAAATTAAAGAATAGGAACCAAATATGGAGAAATAACAATTTAAAGGCATGCTTTGAAATTTTAAAGAGGCACACGCGAAAATCAAGGAGAGAGAGGGAAGAAAAAGAAAAAGAAAAGCTTGTCGGCACCAAACCAAACAACTATCTACAACACCCGATGCCTCATTCACGACGGCCTTTGGTCAAAGAACGACCCTACACCCACCACTTGAAGTGCGCGGAGACCATCCATACACTCACCTGCACTCATCAACTATTTTTTTAATATTATTTATATTTATTAAATTACAAAATTGAAAATAAACCACCTGGTTTTAAAAAAAAAACCCAATGAAATATACAAGTGCTCTTGGTTTGAACCACAAGTGACTAACTAGATATCTCAATTAATGAGAAAGCATAATAGTAAACAAGCTCTTGTTTGTTTGGAAATATGGTAGTGGTTGCTTTTGAAAGTGTTTTTCATTCTAAAACATATCAAAATAATTTTTTTTATTTTTTAAAAATTATTTTTGACATCAGCACATCAAAATGATCTAAAAATATATATAAAAAATATTAATTTGAAGCAAAGAAAAAATTAAAAAAATTTCATTTTTTTCAAAACCACTTGAAAAACACAATGTCAAACACACTAACCCAATTAATGAGAAAGCAGACTAGTAAACAGCCTATTAGAGGAATTGAAACTAGATATCCCAATTAATGAGAAAGCAGACCAGTAAACAGCCTTTTAGAGGAATTGAAACTAGATATCCCAATTAAAGCAATTGAATGCAGGAAGAGGGCCAGACTGGTGAACAGCCAACAGTGGCAGCTCTCCTCCAGCATGTGTGAAACTGAGAGGAGCCGTGAGTAATGCGACACTCTTCAAAATTATCCCTGCTTCTGGAACGAATGTAACTCTGGAATTATTCCAAATCCGCAAGTTTGATAATGTTGTGTTGACTGTGAGACATTATTTCAAAAACTGAAAAGGGATAAAATTGTCAAGGAATTCTAATTTTACAAATTATTCCAAATAAAAGAAATAATAAACAAAAAATTATAATTCAAATTTGAAGGAATAATAAATTAAAGACGTGCTTTGAAATTTTGAAACGGCATACATTAAAATCAAGGAGAGGAAATTAAAAAAAAAAATTGTCGACATCAACCTAAAAAAAGTTAACAAACATCCCTGCACGTGCGACCTGTAGTATGCGGGGACGCCCACGCACTAACCTGGACTCATTAACTATTTATTTTAATATTATTTATATTTATTAAATTATAACATTGGAAATAAACCACCCTGAAAAAAAAATGAAAAAAAGAAACCCAATGAAAATATACAAATGCCCCTTGGTTTGAACCACAAGTGATTAACTAGATATCTCAATTGATGAGAAAGCAGAATAGTTAACAGGCAATTAGAGGAACGCCTTGCTTCTCACGTCAAATGAAAGAAACACCCAATTGACTAACGAATGTAACTCTGGTCCCTTGTTTGAACCACAAGTGACTAACTACATATCTCAATTAATGAGAAAGCATACTACTAAACAGCCAACAATGGCAGTTTCTCCTCCAGCACCAGCAACAGACGAGCCGTGATGAATGCAACACTCTTCAAAATTATTAAATTATTAAAGAAATATCTCAATCTAATAGCTTAAACTGTTAGGTAAGGTCCCAATATATAATTTATATTATTCTCTAACACACCCTCTCAAGTGAAAGCCTTTTGATCTTGAAACTTGCACAAGTCCACATTACCTTGTGCTTAGTTTTTATCAAATAAATAGGGATGATAAGATTCGAACTCGTGATTGTTTGGTCATTAAGGCTCTGATACCATGTCAAATAATCATCTCAACCCAATAGCTTAAGCTGTTAGGTGAGGTCCCAAGATATGATTTATATTATTCTCTAACACACCCCCTCAAGTGAAAGTTCTTTGAGTTTGAAACTTGCACAGGCCCACAAAAATTATCAAATCGTGATGAATGCATGACTCTTCAAAATTGAAAGAAAAAAAAATCCACCACTTAGTAATTAAAAAATAGAAATCCAAAAATAAACATTGGTTAGAGATTTAGACATTGAGCTAGTTAAGTCAAAGGAAGATCAATATCACCCTTACTGCATCCTTTGAAATGAAAGGTCACCTCTACAATGCATTTTAAAAAATTTATTCCATGCATGATATTACTTATCTAAATTTATTTCTATTCTTATTCATAATTTATTTTAATTAAAAATTGGTGTCGATCCCTAAAAAAAAAAGACTCGTCAATAAAAAAAAATCTTGATGTCAATCCCTAAAAATAGATAATTTCATCGATTTAGAAAAACAAGTAATTTTAATCTCTAAAATCAAGAGATTTCATTGGTTTAAATTTTTTTTGACATTAATCTCTAAAAATAAGAGATTTCATCGATTTAGAATTATTTTTTGGCATTAATCTTTAAAAATATATGATTTCATCGATTTAGGAAAAATTGGACATTAGTCCCTAAAATAGATAATTTCATCAATTTTTTAAAAATATGATATTAATTCTTAAAAATAGGAGATTTCATTGATTTGGGAAAAACAATTAACATTAATCCCTAAAAACAAAGTAGATTTTGTCAACCGATCCACAAGCACCCATATGGCATCATTACCATTCTTTCCCCTGGGTAATCCTGTCACAAAATCCATAGAAATATCCTCCCATTTCCATTCTAGGATCGATAATGGTTGTAATTCCACTACATGTCTCTAGTGTTCTATCTTTACTCGTTGACAAACCCCACACTTCGATACAAATTCTATTATTTCCCTCTTCATATTTGGCCACCAGTAGTATTCCTTTAAATCCCTATACATCTTTGTACTCCCAGGATGAGTAGCAAATCAGGATTCATGAGCTTCTCTTAATACTTCATCTTTCAAAGTCTTATCTTCAAGCAAATAAATTCACCTACCCATTAGATAACACTTGAAAAAAGATGTCTCTATGTCCTGGTTCACCTTCTTCTAGATCTTCCTTACTTTCTCACTCGCCTGTTAGGCCACCAAGACCTTTTCTCGAAGCACAGATTGGATTTTTAGCTGAGCTAACCTCCAATCCTACACTTAGTCATAAACCCATCCTTTCCAATGCCACTATACCTTCTTGTTCCTTAACCTCCATATCATTCACTATTTCTTTTCCCTTCCTACTCAAGGCATCAGCTCCTACATTAGCCTTATCAAGGTGGTAATCAATCATACAATCATAATCTTTTACTAACTCCACTCATCTTCATTGTTGCATGTTTAACTTCTTTTGCGACATCAAATACTTCAAACTCTTATAGTCCGTAAAGATTTGAACTTATGACCTGATTAGTACTTAAAAGTGCATTTTTATCAAGGTTTTATATCATCATTTTGCACTTGAAGTATCAATAACTCCTTAACTAAAGCATTTTTTATAATAACATACCTAATAATATAAGATACCTTTAATTTATAGTAAAGGAACACTGTTCGGTAATTAGGTCATATCTTGAGTTCTAGATGTCCAAATGACCTCAATATTTTGGACAGATTTGGTAAGACTTAGGCCTACAACTGTCATGTGGAGTCCAAGATTTAAAAAGACCGTTTTCAAGTCCAAATTATAACAACAACGGACAAGTCCGCATCTGTCCTACAACCTAGACATTGTTCAGTGTTCAGCCCATATCTCGAGTTTTAGAAGTCCAAATGACCTTAACTTTTTTTTTCTAGAAAGATAAGATAATTTCCTATAACTTTCATGAGTACAGGTGGTTCCAATTCTGATGCTAGCAATAGCGTTTTATTCATACAAGAAGATAAGAATTTTCACCAAGTCAAGAGTTGGCCACCCACTCAACAATTAGTCATCAAATCAATAGTTCCAAATTTGGCCTATAAAAGGATGCATTTTCCATGCATTTAGGGGCTTGGTTGTTCGGATCAAGAACTTGCTCTTGCTCTCTCTCTTTATATTTGTTTTGTAATTCTTAAGTTTTGCTTTCATTAATATCTTGTTTATGGTTTTCGTTTCCTTTCCTTTACTTAGTTAACTTGTATCTTATTTATGTTCTTATTTTGTTTATTTATGTTTCTTTTCTTCATTATGTTTAGCTAAGTTTATTATGTCAAGGTGAAAAGGTTACACTAATGGTGTAAGAATAAGTATGGTGTAAACTCAACATGGACCTTAATGTTTAATATTAACATGTCTTATCTTTTTATCTTACTAATTCTTAATACCTTGCTTGTTAAATGGTTAATCTAGATTTGTGTTGTTTAACATTTGGTACAACAAATACTTGGCACTCTCATAGTCCAACCGTATGGTATTACCTACACCTGTGCTATGAAAGGAACTTGATTTGTTGTTAACATAAGTTAGCATCATGAATTCCTGACAATATTTAAAAGTTTGATGTTCCTTAAATAAGATAATTAATATGATGATGTTAATAATTTAAAATGAGTTATTAATGACAAATCATTCGATCGGAACCTCCTTTGTGTGTGGTTTTCAGTTAAATAATAAGAGTTTATACTATACTTGTTTGAAATACCATTAGTGAATCCTCTAGCCTTGACATTTGTTTTTATAATTATTAATCCTTACATTAATCTTCCATCTCAAAGTTCTCATCAACTTCTTCTTCTTCTTTATTATGTTGTTGTTGTTGTTGTTGTTGTTTATATTTTATATAATTAACCTCCATGTGGTTCGACCCCGATCTTGCCGGGTTATTTATTACTTCGACACTCCTGCACTTAGGAGAAGACATCAATCTTTTGGTCGTGTCATAACCCATACAAATAGTGTCTCCATACCCTTAAATCAAACACAACAGCTGCAAGTTCTAGGTCATGAATTGGATAATTCGATCACCTCATACGGCTTTAGCTGCCGTAATGCATAAGCAATCACATGCCTATGTTGCATCAATACACATCCCAGACCTTTTTTTGAGGTATCACTATACACAACAAACCCTTCTATCTCTAATAGAAGGGCCAACACAAAAGCAGAAATGAGCCTTTCCTTAAGTTCTCGGAAGCTCTCTTCACACTCTTTCGACCGAAGAAACCGGACTTATTTGCGGGTCAACTTAGTCAAAGGTGATGCTATGGTAAAGAACCCTTCAATAAACCTCTTATAATACCTAGCAATACCCAAGAAACTTTGGATTTTTGTCACATCGGTAGGCCTCTCCCATTTCAACACGACCTCAACCTTTTTTAGATCCATGAATATTCCTTTGGCGAAAATTACATGGCCCAAAAATACTAATTCTTTGAGCCAAAACTCACACTTATTCAGATTTGCAAATAATCAATTCTCACTCAAAGTCTGTAACATAACCCTCGAATGTTACTCATGCTCCAAGTATGAGTTGGAATACACCAAGATGTCGTCAATAAATACCACCACATATTGGTCCAGGTAAAGCCGAAACGCCCGATTCATCAAACCTATAAATACAGTCAGAGCATTGGTTAACCTAAAAGGCATCACTAAAAACTCGTAATGCCCATAATGGGTTCTGAAAGCAGTCTTTTGTATGTCTTGTCATTAATCCTCAATTGGTGGTACCTAGACCTCAAATCTATCTTAGAGAAAAACCTAGCACCCTTTAACTGATCAAACAAACCATCTATCCGTGGGGGTGGGTACTTGTTCTTCACCATCGATTTATTCAATTGACGATGGTCGATGCATAATCAAAGTGTGCCATCCTTCTTCTTTACAAACAGCACTGGAGCTCCCTAGGGCAAGTTACTAGGCACGTTGAAACCTTTATCTAACAATTCTTGAAATTGGACCTTCAATTCATCCAATTCTATAGGTGTCATCCTATAAGGGGACTAGGCTATAGGAGAAATTTTTTGGATAGTTTCTATGGAAACTTCAATTTCTCTAACTACCCTGGAATTACACCTGGAATTCCCATACAATAGAAATATTAGCCAAGTCTATACTACCCTTTTTCAGCTCTCTTACATGGGCTAACAAGTAGAACAACTTTTCCTCATTAACTTCCCAGCCCTCAAAACTAAAATTACACAACTTGGAATTAGTTTTCTCTCTCCTTTAAATACTACTCTTTTATCACCTATTTCTTAGATATTCACTGTTTTGGTGATACAATCAACTTGCGCCTTATGTTTACTTAGTCAATCCATGCCCAGAATCAAGTAAAAATTATATAACTCTAACAATATAAGATATACTCTCAATTCTAACCCTCCAATGTATAGTTTCAACCCTCTATAAATATCATCAATTTCTATATTCTCTTTTAGAGGTGTACTAACCATCACTCCTACACCCAGCTTACTAGGTAACACAAGCAAATTATTCATAATTCTAAATGTTACAAAGGAATAACTAGCTCTAGGATCAATTAAAGCATAAACTTGCATTGTATCTAATTGTAAAGTACTTGCGACAACATCAGGTATAGCTCCCACATCCTTTTGGGTCATATGATAGACTCGGCCTTGAGTCCTCCCCTCCTGAAATTTAGGCCTCCCTCGAGTAGCACTCGTCCCTGATTGGGTAGGTCTAACAGGACGATCGACTGTAACTGAATATTGCTGGCTCCAAACATCAGTTCTCTGGCCCTGGGCTCCCTCGGTAGCCCTATGAGGACAATCCTTCCTCCTATGACTCGTGTCCCTATAATAATAACAACCTTTACCCATATGCAGGCACTTTGTCCATTGATGCCTTTCTCCTCTACAAATATAACATATCCCTGGCATCACAAAGCAATCACCAGGGTGTCTTTACTCACACCTCTAACAAAAAGGATACACATGTCCTCTCTGCTTTGTAGACCCTTTAGAAGTTATGGCTCCCTGTCTAGCCTATCCTCCCCAGGATCCTCCTCTACCAACCTATCTAAATCCTCTTGAGCTACCTCTTTGGGTGTGTCTCCCACCTCTCCTCTGGAAATGTCCCAACGACTATCCACTCTTCCCTTTCTTTGGGAGAGGAGGTCTCCTAGTCAAAAATCCAAAATCTCTCCTATTAGCTCCAGTCACCTGACTCTACTCAACCACTGGTTTCGAGGCATCCCTCATCACCCTTTCTATACCCTAAGCAGCCCGTACCAAATCCTGAACAAACTAAAATTGCATGGCTATCAATATTATCCTCAGCTCCTGCCTCAATCCATCACGGAACCTCTCCATCCTATGGCGCTCCATGGGAAGATAAATGGAGGAAAAAGTTGTTAAGTCCTGGAATCCCTCTCATACTCTAGAACTGTCAAATCTCTGCCTCAAATCCAAAAACTCTTGTTCCTTCTCCCTCTTATGCGTCCAAGAATAGTACCTCTCCTCAAATTCCTCACGAAAATCCCTCCATCTCAACACCTCCCCTGATCTCCTCTCTCTGATAGTCTCCCACCAAGAGTGGGCACTCTCAATCAATAGTTGAGTCACACAATCCACTTATAACTCCTCTAGCACCTGCATCTTATCTATAACCCCCTCCACTTTCCTCAGCCAGTGCCCAACAACTTCTGCATCCTCCTCCCTATAATAAGTCACACAACCCATCTCTCGCATACCCTTTACCTACTACACTATGGTGACTACTCCCCCTAGTCTAGGAGTTGTACCGGAGGCTCCCGCTTCCATCCATGCTGCTACAACTCTCACTATATGATCCATAAAACCAAGATCTGAAAATGGATTTGACGCAGTTATCGGCGCCACTGGTGGGGGTATATTATCTCCCTTATGTCTATCTGATGCCTCGGGCAATGATACCTCTACCTGACAAGACTTCGAATCATCTCGAAGTCCTACTGACCCTCCCCTTTTGAAGTGTACTAATGTTGCAAGTACATGAGAGGAAATGTCTGCCAAGGGATCGCAATCTGGATCACTCTCATAACGAGAACTCTGATCACTTCTCCGAACTGGGGATGAATTAGTCTTGGCTCTTTGTCTTGTTCTAACCATCTTGAAATACATTTCAAAACCATATCATTATTTCAGTCCCCTAAATAGCAACCTGGGCCCTGATATCAAAATGTAACAATCCCAATTTTTTTCTGGAACAAATCACCTCCAAACACATAAGCAAATAGGGTAATTGTTTTATACAGTTTTCATATAATAGTCTACCAAAATTTCTATCAAAATTTTGGTAGAGTCTCCCTTATACCAAGAGGTCCCAAGTTATCGACATATAACCTATTTACACTTCTAATACCTTGCATCTCATAACACAATCATGACCCAATCATCTTGGGTCTCAAACCCACAAACATCATCATCATCATCTCAATCACAATATTTATAACATACATTGAACAACAAATATTAGTATAGAGGGATATATAACATAAACACGCATACATGAAACATGGTTATATGAATTACAAAGTTAAGTTCATCTATTCAAGTTTAAACATTAATTATACAAATTAAGTTATACAAATGTTTTAATATTTATAAAATACAAGGTTATCCTCCCTAGACTATATAACAAAAAGGGAACAAAAGCTAAAATCTACTCCTGTTGTGCATGCAATGGTTCTGAAACAAAATACCTATTATTAAAACATGAATATCGCAATAAACATAGTAACATAATTATCCAATAATTTAAAAAAGTAGGCATGTATCTTATTCTATTCACTTCTTCCTTTTTGTTTCCATTGGAACTCTTTCCATTCAACTACTAAACTATTTCGTCTTCCATTTCCAACTTTCATTCAAGATTCCATAACATCAACCACATCTATTTCCACATAACACGTTATTGATACCAATTTCACCAATATTATCATCACTCCATAGGCATTGATGCATAACGATCCCCTTACCGAGGACCTTAACATACATTAAATATATGATAGTCGATGCATGGTGATCCCCTTACTTGGGATCCTAACATACACTAAATGTATGCTAGTTAATGCCTCACGGGTATCGATGCATGGTGATCCCCTTACCCGGGATCCTAACATACATTAAATGTATGTTAGTCCATGCCTCATAGGCATCAATGCATGGTGATCCCCTTTTTCCTCTTCATATGGCCAATCATCCATTACTTAGTTCCCATACATTTTGTTATGATGTCGGTTTGGGAAGGAGTAGGATCTTTCTTCTTTGTACTCAATTCAGTTTATATCTCTTCTTCTTCCTTCATCTCAATCTGTTTTGACATTTGCCTTTCAAGTTCTTTCCCACTTCGCAGCATTATTACACTAACATTCTCTTTTGGATTCAAAGTTTGGGAGGGAAATTTTCCATTCATTTGTGCTTCCAATTTCCCTACACTTGAACCTACGTGCCTCATTTACTTTTCCAAGTTGTGAATACTTGACCTTGTTTCCTGTTGAAAAGACATGATATTTTATTGCAAGGTCACAGTGTTACAAGCCAAAGTTTTCATCATCTCACTAAGATCATCATTGGATGATGACCCCATAACATTGGAGTTTATGAATGGAGGGGGTTGTCTTGCTTGATAATTCTGTTGGGATTGAAATCCATAGAGATGGAATTGTCAGCATTGATTGCCTTGTTGAGGTGAGTTCCCATAGTGTAAGTTGGGATGATCTCTCCATCCAAGATTGTACATGTTGGAAAAGGGATCATTTTTACACTAGGGTTGTCCGTTGAATGCTCCATCAACTGCATTAGCATGTTCAATGTAATCTTCTTGCATTGTTGGGCACATATCCGAAGCATGTCCTTGTAAGGAGCATATGCTACAAACTTTCACCTGTTGTACATTTCCACAAGCCAAAGAATGCACAATAGAAGTAAGATCGTTAACTTTATTTTCAAGGTTAGAAATACTTACCTTATTTACTCGTTTGTTTGAGAAGTCTCCACGGGTGCTAAATTGTTTCGAGTTGGCTGCCATGTTTGAGATCAATTGGCGTGCAGCCTCGGGTGTCTTATCTACCAATGCCCCTCCACTTATAGCATCAATGATACTACGATCAGTAGGCATCAGTCCTTCATAGAAATATTGAATGAGTAGCTGATCAGGTATTTGATGATAAGGGCATTGAATGAATAGTTGCTCAAATCTTTCCCAACACTCGAAGAGTGTCTCTCCATGAGATTGTTGAATCCCACATATTTCTTTCCTTATATTGGCAACTCGAGATGCTGGAAAATACTTTTCAAGGAAGATCTTCTTCTTGTCATTCCAAGTTCCAATTGAACCTGGAAGAATGGAGAAAAGCCATGCATTTACTGCCCCTTTTAAAAAGAAAGGGAAAGCTTTCAAATTAACTTGTTCTTCATCAACTCCATTCGGTTTCATGCCAACATAAACCATATGGAACTACTTGAGATGAGTATGAGGATCTTCTCTTGCAAGACCATTAAATGTTGGTAGCAAATGTATAAAACCAGATTTGAGCTTAAAGTTTACATTATTTTTTATGTTTATGCACAATGGCTGATTTTCCACGTTAGGAGTAGCAAGTTCCTTGAGTGTTTGTTGTCGTGCAACAGCCATGGTGTTGAGGCGAGCTTCTTTTTGTAACCTGCGTAAAGTTTTTTTTTTATTTCGAGATCCAACTACACTTGACTTTGATTAGTAGAACGGGTTACGGGCATAAATCATCAAGAAAACTCAAAAAAAACCAACCACACAAGAGATCAAAAACAATGCAAATTGTATGAAAATCCTGCGCTAGAAAACTAAAACTGCCAAAAAAACCCTAGAAAACAGCAGAATTTGGCCTCGATAGGGTGAGGCTAGTGGGTTCCACTAGTCTTGTTCAGAACATCGTTTCACTTTTAGGATACAAAAGGCCAACACCTAATACCACTAAAAAATCTATTTTGAATAGTACCACTGCTGTAAGTGAACAGTACCGCCGCAAGCAAAAATTCTATTTTTTTATTTTTTCAGAAGAAAAAATAATAATAATCATAGTAAATAGAAATAACAATACAAGCACAAGAATCAACTAAAATTACCTCCCCAACAACGGCGCCAAAATTTATTGCAATGTCGCGGTCGCACAAATTAATTACCCTAACTTAAACACAACACACAAGATAGTATAGAGGAAGCAAGGGGTTGATCCCACGAGGAAGATTTAGTTCAAATTTTTATGTTATACGTTATGCGATTGGGGGGTTTTGATTTGTGATGATCTAAACTATGAACGAAATTAAACTAGCAAACAAAATCAATTGAAACCAAAATTTATCAAGAAAACAAACCTTGGTTGCAAGCACACATCCACCAATGGAAATTAGAACCGATCCTTGAAATGAAACTTCAATTTATATTCTGAATTTTTATCTTTTCTTAACGTTTGTTAATTAACATATCTGTTGTATAATTAAGCCTAACCAACAAACAATCACAGTTTGAGTGTTCTCCGTAAGTTTAATAACGTAGTTCCGCCATAATTATCAAGTTTAGTTGCTTTACAAGTTTATGTATCACAACTCCAGTTTTGATATCAAACTTAGCAATAGATTATTAACAATAATAACTTAGAGTCCACTCTAGCAATTATCAATAACAATCATAGAAAATATTCATAGGAAAACAATCATACTCATCATACTCATTTATAATATAAACTGAAAATAAAAAGAAGAATAAATCTCACGGTTCTTGAAATCCAAAGGTTTGTTATGTCCTTGCAACCAAGAAAATGAGCTTAGTCTTGCATATTGATTAGTACTTAAAAGTGCATGTTTATCAAGGTTTTATATCATCATTTTGCACTTGAAGTATCAATAACTCCTTAACTTAAGCATGTTTTATAATAACATATCTAATAATATAAGATACCTTTAATTTATTGTAAATGTTCATCTTAAATGCAGGCTTAACACATAAATGAAAGGATTGATTGATGAGTTTAAGTATTGAAAGTGAAAGGACAAAGAGATGGCCAAACTTAGAAAAGAGATGCTGGTGCAGTCCAAACCGGAACATTGCTCGGTAATTGGATCATATCTGGAGCTCTAGATCTCAGATTTAGGTCTACTTTATATGGATGGAAAGGTAAACCATAGGCCTACAACTTTCATGCAGAACCCAAGAATTAAAAAGGCCGTTTTGAAGTCCAAATTGTTGGAACAACGAAAAAGTCCGAATCTGTCTTGCAGCCCAAACATTGTTCAGTGTTTAGCCCATATCTTGAGTTCTAGAAGTCCAAATGACCTCATCTTTTTTTTGTTGGAAAGCTGAGACAATTTCCTAGAAGCTTCATGGGAATTCTATTCAAATTATGATGTCATCAATTACATTTTTTTCAAACAAGAAGATAAGGATTGTCACCAAGTCAAGATGTGGCCACCCACTCATCAATTAGTCAACAAATCAATAGTTCAAAATTTTGGCCTATAAAAGGAGGCATTTACCATGTATTGAGGCATCTTGGTTTCCAGATCAAGATCATGCTCTTGCTTTCTCTCTTTGTATTGCTTATGTTTTTCTTTCATTAATATCAAGTTTATACACTTCATTTCCTTTCTTTTATTTAGTTAACTCCTTTCTCATTTATGTTCTTCTCTTGTTCGTTTATGTTTCTTTCTTTCATTATGTTTACCTAAGTTAATTATGTCAAGGTGAAAAGGGTACACTAATGGTGTAAGAATAAGTATAATATAAACTTAACATGGACCTTAATGTTGGATACTAACATGTTTTATATTTGTTATCTTGTTCGCTTTTAATATTTTGCTTGTTAAATGGTTAATCTAGATTTATGTTGTATAACACTTGGTACAACAAATACTTGGCACTTTCATAGCCCATACTGTATGGTATAACCGATACCTGAGCTATGAAAGGAACTTGATTTGTTGTTAACATAAGTTATAATCATGAATGTCTGATAACATTTACAAGTATTAGCATTATTCGAATAAGATAACTAATGTAATCATGTTAACAATTTACAATCCAATTGGAACCTCCTTTGTGTGTGGTTTCCAGTTGAGTAATAAAAAGAATTTATATTATACTTGTTTGAAGTACCATTAGTGGATCCTCTAACCTTGATAATTATTTTATGCTTGTTTAATCCTTACATCAATATCACATCCCAAAGCTCTCTTTATCTTATTATTATTGTTGTTGTTGTTGTTCTTTTTGTTGTTGTTGTTGTTGTTGTTTATAATTTATATAGTTAACCTCCCTGTGGTTCGACCCCAGTCTTGCCAGGTTATTTATTACTTCGACACTTCTGCACTTGGGAGAAGACATCAATATTTTGGTCGTGTCACATATCTATGTAACAACTACCCTAAAAATAAAAGAAAGCATTATTTTTGGGTTGTAAAGAGGAGAGTTTGTGTTTCTTCACTTCTGGCTGCTACCCCCTTTCTACCCTCTTTCCCCTCTCTCTTTCTTTTTATATGCTAAGAAACCCTAGTTCCTATTTTACAAAATAGCCCTCCCTTAAGTTGACAATTTACATTTAAGTACTTCAATAACTATTTTCCTAAAAAAAGAGAAATAGCTTTGCATTAAATCTTCAAGTTTGACTTAGAGGAGCTAAATTTCTAAAATAAAAACTTGGACACCGGTTTAGATGCTTCAAAACATAATTTGGACATGTTCTTTCACAAAACTTGTTTGCTGGCAGAATTCAACTATCATCTTTGAAAATTAATATCTCCCTCATATGACATTTTTTTGCTTAAATTTGGAGCGTTGATAAGTCTTTAAGTCAGGAATCTAACAAAATTGAGTTTTCATCAATTGGACTTCTGCAACTCCAGATATTGAATTTTTAATGGGCAAACATCAACATTGGCAAACTGCGAGATTTGACTCTGAAGGATGTGATTTCCATTATCTTTCACTTTTTATTTTTCTTGTATTAAATTTCCAAAAAGGTATGGATGTTAGCTTTTTAGTGCCATTTGAATCACTTCATTTCAACCTCTAAAACTCATGCTCTAAACAAAACATTGATTGAACATCAAATCTACCAATTACCTCTAATTTACTCCTTTTTGCATCTTTTATCCAAAAGTACCTTCAAAACATAAAACAAAGAATATCAAGGCATTATACACACACACACACACACACATGGGCAAAACACTAGTTAAATGTGGGTGAAACTATCAAATAATATGGTTACATCACATTTTCTTTGATAAATATTTATGATTTCATAACCCCAATTACATATAACACATGAATTAACTCAATTTTAACAATTAATACTTTTCCCTCAACTTAAGTCTCAGAACCTTAATCAAAATTTCAACATTAAAGCATCAATCCATAATCGAATTCAAAACAACTTATAGGACCATGTTTAGAACTCTTTACCTGGTGAGAATCAAGGTTTCGATCTTCAACCAGTCAAAATTTGTTTAATCCCTCTTTTTCTAATGATAGTCGGCCTTCTCTCCTCTTTTCTTGTTCAAATTTTATTATTAATCTCTTGCCCCAAAGTGTTTATTCTACCTATAAAACCTTAATCTTAGATGGGTTCTTGGAAATGTTGGTGTCTCTCTCTTGATTTTGCAAGAATGGATACAAAAACTCCTTTCCTTTTCCTTATGGTTGCTACTAATTTTTTTGGTGAGCAAGGAAGAGGAGTATTTATCATAGTTATTAAACCCGGTCCGGGGGTTGACTCGACCAAACGGCTGGATCCTGGGTTTCCTGGGTTAACTCGGGTCAACCCGAATCAAACCGGAAAAAAAATTTAAAAAAATTAAAGTTTTAATATTGTATATGAAAAAATTAAGAGAAAATACATGTAAATATAAGCTATACATATTATAAATAATAAAGTTTAGAAGAATATTTTAAAAAGTTTTTTATCTCACATTAAAAGGATATTATGTTAAGCTTTTAAGTTAAATTATTTAAACCAAAAAACTTTGTTATCCCACATTGAAAAACATAATTGTTTTCTTGTGAACATAGAGTATATATACTAATGGGTTTCAAATCCCACATTGAAAAAATATAGCTTTTTTCTTGTGAACATAGAGTATATATACTAATGGATTTCAAATCCTACATTAAAAAGATATTATGCTATCCTTTTAAGTTGAAGTATTTAAACCAAAAGGTTTTTTATCCCACATTGAAAAAACATAACTTTTTTTCTTGGGAACATAGAGTATATATACTAATAGTTTTCAAATCCCATATTTGAAAAAACAAAACACCGAGTCTCGCCTGGATCGACCCGGTTTGGTCGGGTCATTGCACCGGCCGGTCTTTTGACAAACCATCGGGTCGGTCCGGGTTTAATAACTATTGTATTTATACGCTATAATTTCTTTTATTTGCAGTTAGGTCTCACCTCCTTTAAGTGTGTTACTTTTGCCCCTACATCTTTTTCATCTTATAATTAAGTTATAACTCTTTTCATTTCTTATAATTCCACCCCTAAATTTTTTTTGTTTAGTTCATTTCTTTAATTTAATCCAACCCTTAATATTTCCATATCAATTTATAATACCTCGAATTATTTCGTACTAAAATTTATATCCAAAAAGTTCTGAATTCTTGTTTTTATTTTAACCTGTACATGAATTTCGTCACTTTTATTTTCCATTTACTTAGTTTGCAATTTACGCAAATATTTATTTCTCAGGGTTTACATCTTTGGTATGTTCCCTTTTTTCCTCCAAAAACTATGCATGATCTCATGTTTTCACAAGGATTTATGGAAAATCAAAGTTTTAATACAAAAGCAAAAGCCAAATTGGTGTTTGTTCTAAAAAACAAGTTCTGGAAATTCAAGCAATCACCTAGAAAAAGAAAAACTTGAAGAACAACCCAAGTACCTTGAGATGACTTCAAAGCCGAGTTTTAGCTGAATAAATAATGAGAAACCAATTCACATATTCGCATGAAAGAAAGCAAAGCTTACCGATTCTGAATACATGCGTTTGAAAAGAAGAAAGGTCATCTTTGATAATCCATTCACAATACTAAAAAAATCTATTGTAATACCTTTTTTAGCCTAATGTATTTTTTTAAAAAAAAATAACATTGGCTAGGATCATACTCCACACTAGGAGCAAGTGCGAGAAATATGCAAAAACAGTCATCAATGATTAAAAGTGCGCAAACAAAGCTAAGGGGCATGAAAGAATCCAAAGGGTCCAAAAGGTTTGAGTATACCACAAAATAGCTAATATGATAATGATGCTCAAAATCAAATAAAAAAAACAAAGAGAAAAAACCCAAGCCCGACATTGGGGGTGTCGCACGTCTAAAAAATCCCGCGCGCGGCAATCGACTGGCGATTTTGTGTCTCGTTGTTGGTATTGCTTGAATTGGTTCGTTAGGAGTCGCCACCTAGTATTTAATTGAGGTTACTAGGAAACCCTGGTGGACTGGTCATGGTCAGAGATTCGCGGGTAAGGGACTGATTGTGGTTAGAGAAGGTGTTAGCACCCCTAACGCACCCTACCTGAGGTAAGCTGCTTCGTGGACTTGATGTGTTAAAGAAGTTTTAAAAATTTTATCTTTTCATCGGATTTTAGAAATACAACTTCCGTACAAGTTTGTACTTCTACACCGTGATCCAATCAAAATATTAAATCCTTCTTTATTTTTGTCGTCTTATCATAGAAAAACCTTCACAGACAAAACACACACCGATGTAATTTAAAAATAAAATTTTAACCCACTCCTAAGGCTTCGATACATCAGTTATTAATTCCCAGAATATATGTAAAAACATGTTCTTACATTTTCATGGAAAATACAACATGATTTTATCTATCCTTAGAATTTGTGCATGCTCAAATTAAACAATTAATTCCTTTTTTTATTTTTTTTTTATTTTTATAATCCAATATAATAAATAAATAAAAAACACACACACACACAACCTTTTTATTATTATTTGTTTTTCTTTTCTTTTCTACCTTTACATATTACAAAATAGCAACAATTCAAAATTTACCCAAACAAGGCCTTAACAATTTCAAAATTACAGAAAAGACCCCCAAAAACACAGAATTGCAGGAAAGCCTTCTGGATTGCTTTGACTAGTGGCGGCGCGTGGACCTCACGCACCACCGCAGAATTGTAGGAAAGCCTTCTGGATTGCTTTGACTAGTGGCGGCGCGTGGACCTCACGCACCACCGCCACTGGCGGCGCGTGGGTTCACGCGCCGTCGCGAACAGATGGAAATGGGTGGGTCTGCTCAGCTTCGTCTCCCCTTTCTTCCCTGCACTGGTATTGATGACCACTGTCACCTGCAAAAAGAACAAAACACAACAACAAGTTGTCCCCTTTTCTTCTCGGTTTTTTATATCTGCATCCCACAGATCCGGTTGTTTGGGCTTCTCCTTCTTCCCCGTTTCAAATTGCCGGCAAGGAAGAGGACCCGAACCAGAGGGGCGTCGCTGCTGTGGAAGAGGGGATCATGGGTCTGCCACCGGTTGAAGGAGATGATGACAGTGTTGCCCCGGCGCTGGATCTGTTCGGTCGTCGCTGCTGTGGAAGGAAACCGAAGGAGAAGCAGTCGTGGCTGAGAGGAGATCGTGAAGGCCGGCGTGCAAGGGAGATGAAGGAAGGAATAGGTTCAGTTTCAAGCAGGGAAGATGAAGGAAGAAACGGCCAGAGAAGGAACCGGCTGGATTTTTTGGAAGGAGAAGGCTGCGGCTACAGTCTTGGAAAAATGGGGAGAAGGGAGTAGGTTCCCATGGCTGAGAGGGGTTCTCTTGGTTATGAGGAAGCAGTGAAAACCGGATGTAGAGGAGGTTGGTTTGGCTGCAAGAGGCAGATGACGGGGAGATGGGGAACTCAATCGGAGGAGGGAGCTAGCTGGTTGGCTTTGGTTAAAGGTCGGGGGCCAGTTTTTTTCGGTTTGTTTTGGGGCTGAAGGGACGCGAAAACTTTGGCTGGCGAGAGGGGAAAAATGGCTGGATGGAGACGAGGGAGTCCAGCTGGTTTTGTGAGGGGAGCTGGAGACGAGAGTATGCGGCTGGGAGCTGTGGGAAAGAAGAGAAAAAAAAACAAAACAGCGGGGGCTCTTTGGTTTGTCAATGTTGCTGTTGTTTTGGGGAAGCAACAAACCGGGGAGAAGAAAATAAATCAGAAGGGGGAGCTTCAGGGGAGCTGCCGGCTGTAGTTGGAGAAAAACCAAAAAACAGTGGGGGGCGGCTGTGTATTTGTTTTTAGGGTTCTCTCTTTCCTCCCAAAATTATAAAATCAACCCCCCTCACTGATTTTTGTAGGCTGCTATTTATAGGCAAAATACTTTTTCGAGCTTCCAAATTGGTCCCTCAATTTTTATGTTCAATTCACTTGGTAAAAATTAAATTTGGTCTTAAAATTTCAATCTTTTCAATTCAGTCCAAATTAAGCTCCCAAACTTAATTTTTCACCAATTAAGCCCCCAAATTAATTTGATCCATTTAAACTATAATTAAGTCCTTGCACTTAATTAAATCCTTCAATTGGACCCAAATTAATTCTTAAACATAATTAAAATTTAATTTGGCACATGATTAAATCAAATTGGCCCATTAAAAATTTAATTATGTCATTGGACTTAATTTTTATGCAAATTCATCCAATAATCATTTAATTTGACCTTCGAATATGCATTTAATTTGACCTTTGATTTTTGCCTATTTTTGCAGTCCTTTTTTATCGGCTTTCTCCACAGTGCTAGCCTTTATTCTATTTTTTTATTTTTATTTTTTAAAAAAGAGATTTTTGGGGAATAACCCAAAATTGGGTTGTGACAGGGGGCATGACAGATGATTTTACAAGTCAAAGGTCTAGAAATACATGGACCAAAAGAGGTCTAGAAACAAGCACTAGTGATTCAAATCCCTTAAACACCTTTTGAGCCTATAAATATCCTTTTTCTTTGTAGACAAAGCCTATGTTATGTAACCAATCAAGCCCTTTATGTTCAAAGACATGCAATCTAAATCGATAGGCAATGTTTTTGCATACAAAACAAGCTTCATTATTCATACAAACAAAATGAATGCTTTAAAGATTTGTTTTCTAAAAATCTCAAATTAAATCTTGAACCACTCTGACTAACATAACATCACTTCACACTTTTACCAAAATAGCAAAAAAAGACTTTCAAACATGCCTATAGGAATCACTTGCATTTCTTCATACCAATTTTGCTTGAAACTGACGTCAAAATGGTTTCTGTGTTTGGAATAGCTTTGAAATTCCAAAAAAATCTTCATGAAAATAACTCCTTGTAAATAACCAAATCTTCTTTTCTATAGCCTCATCCCTACAAAAAAAAAACCTGAATTAAACATTTAGGGGCATGATCAGGCTAGGGGGCAATTCAGCAAAACACATAATAGGGCTGGCTTTGTGATTCCTTTTCTAAGCAAATAAAATATGTAGGGCAGAGCTAACCTTTGAGATAAAGGTTTGTAAGCAAAAAAGTATGTAAATATCATACCCTTCCCAGAGATCAAGATCACAAGTTGTGACTCGAGTAAGTAAGAGCAAAAAAGTCATTGAAGCTTATTATAGAGACTCAAACTTTCAAGAAGGAGGAAAGTCAGTGAAGAAAGAGGACCTATATTTCTTAGGTAAGTATACATGAATATTAATCATAATGCATTACTTTGATTTTTGACAAATTAATGTCTCACAAGCAAATCTCTTTCAAGTGCCTTTGGGCCCTCATATACCCAGATAGTGTGCTTTCTAGCCCTGTCTTTTTTTCTTCTTCGTGGTGCGCCTTCTAACCCTTGTATATCAGATAGTGCGCTTTTTAGTCATATCTCATGTTCCTCTTTTGTTTGTGCTTTCTAGCCCCCGTCTCCTACATAGTATGTTTTCTAACTCTATTTCTTTCTTTTCGAGTGTGCCTTTTTATCTTCATCTCCCGGGTAGTGCATTTTGCAATCCTACCTCCTTTCAAGTGTGTTTTCTAGCCCTATTCCATCTTTTCCTTCCGAGTGCGCTCTCTAGCCCTTGCTTCTCAGATAATGTGCTTTATAGCCTTATCTCTATCTCTATATCTCATCTCTTCTTGAGTGTGCCTTTGAACCCTCATATCTTAGATAGTGCACCTTTGAGCCCTATCTATTTTCCCCGTGAGTGCTCATTTGAGCTCTCATCTCCTAGATAGGGCACCTTCAAGCTTTATCTTGTCATCTCTTTAAGACATCTATGTCCAAATCCTTTCACCAGGTAAGTTGTATTTTCCAACTAGGCAAGTCGCCCATCACAATGAGACCATTTTTGTATTTTTCATCTGGGCATGTGATTAGTACTTAAAAGTGCATTTTTATCAAGGTTTTATATCATCATTTTGCACTTGAAGTATCAATAACTCCTTACTAAAGCATGTTTTATAATAACATATCTAATAATATAAGATAACTTTAATTTATGGTAAATCTTCATCTTAAATGCAGGCCTATCACATAAATGAAAGGATTGGTTGATGAGTTTAAATACTGAAATTGAAAGGACAAAGAGAGGGCCAAACTTAAAAAAGAAATGTTGGTGCAGTCCAAACTAGAACACTCTTCGGTAATTAGGTCATATCTGGAGCTGTAGATCTCAGATTTAAGTCTGCTTTATATGGATGGAAAGGTAAGATATAGACCTACAACTTTCATGGGATTCCAAGATTTAAAAAGTCCATTTTCAAGTCCAAATTATAGCAACAACAGAGAAGTCCAAATATGTCTTGCAACTCAGACATTGTTCAGTGTTCAGCCCATATCTCGAGTTCTAGAAGTCCAAATGACCTCAATTTTTTTTCCTGGAAAGATAAGAAAATTTCCTAGAACTTTCATGAGTATAGTTGGTTCCACTTCTGATGTTAACAATGACGTTTTGTTCAAACAAGAAGATAAGGATTTTCACCAAGTCAAGAGTTGGTCACCCACTCAATAATTAGTCATCAAATCAATAGTTCCAAATTTTGGTCTATAAAGGGAGGCATTTTCCATGCATTTAGGAGCTTTTGTTCAGATCAAGAACTTGCTCTTACTCTCTCTCATTATATTTTTTGTAATTCTTAAGTTTTGCTTTCATTAATATCTTGTTTATGCTTTTCATTTCCTTTCCTTTACTTAGTTAACTTGTATCTTATTTATGTTCTTATTTTGTTTATTTATGTTTCTATCTTTCATTATGTTTAGCTAAGTTTATTATGTCAAGGTGAAAAGGTTACACTAATGGTGTAAGAATAAGTATAGTGTAAACTCAACATGGACTTTAATGTTTGATACTAACATGTTTTGTATTTGTTATCTTGTTCACTCTTAATACTTTGCTTGTTAAATGGTTAATTTAGATTTGTGTTGTATAACATTTAGTACAACAAATGCTTGGCACAACAAATGCTTGGCACTTTCATAGCCCAACCGTATGGTATAACCTACACATGTGCTATGAAAGGAACTTGATTTGTTGTTAATATAAGTTATAATCATGAATACCTGACATTATTTACAAGTATTAGCATTATTCAAATAAAATAACTAATGTAATCATGTTAACAATTTGTAATCTAATTGGAACCTCCTTTGTGTGTGGTTTCTAGTTAAGTAATAAGAGTTTATACTATACTTGTTTGAAATACAATTAGTGGATCCTCTAACCTTGACACTTGTTTTTATCATTGTTTAATTCTCACATTGATCTTCCATCTCAAAATTCTCATCAACTTCTTCTTCTTCTTCTTCTTCTTCTATTATTATTATTATTATTATTATTATTATTATTATTATTACCATTAATATTAGTATTATTATTATTACTACTACTACTACTACTACTACTACTACTACTACTATTATTATTAGTATTATTATTATTATTACTATTAATAATATTATTAATATTACTATTATTGTTATTATTGTTGTTATTATTGTTGTTGTATTATTGTTATTTATAATTTATACAATTAACCTCCATGTGGTTCAACCCCGGTCTTGCCGGGTTATTTATTACTTTGACACTCCTACACTTGGAAGAAGACATCAATCTTTTGGTTGTGTCAGCAGGTCGTCCATTACAATAAAACTACTTTAAAAAACCTTCGCATTTTTCACCACACAAAAAAATCTTTGCATTTTTCCAAATAGGTAGGTCGCCCATTACAATAAAACCACTTTGAAAAATCTTTGTACTTGGGCAAGTCGCCCATTACAATGAGACCACTCAAAAACAAAAGTATTGTTCCACTTAGGTAGGTCATCCATTACAATGAGACCACTTTGAAAAAACCTTTGTCTTTTTCATCTGAGCAGGTCACCTATAACATTCTCATTTCTGGGATCAAAGAAATCAATCATACTAATGAAAATTATAGGGAAAATTTTTTTTTTTTTTTTTTTTTGCCGAACTCATCTAAGGATTACTAAAATTTCAGTAGAGTCTCTCCTATACCGGAAGGTCCCAAGTTATCAACAATTTAACCTGCACACATTTTATACTCATTCCATAATCATATCATAATTATATTGTATCGCAACAGCAATTATTTATAGGCAAAAGCATAACAACTCACATATTCATTTTATTTCCCATTTAAACACATGAAATTCATAATTAAACATAGATAAGCAACATTAATATTACAAGCATAAAATAGTAAAATCTTATGTCTCAACATTTAATATACGGAGATACTATTACAATTCAAGTCATATAATTACTTAATGGCAAAATACATTAGCATTCATTTAATTCCTAATTCATACAAAAGGAACAAGAGAACCTAAGACACTATTCCTGGCATGAATGTGAAGGACCTACAATATCACAATGTTGGAATAATTATATTAAAAGGTAAAAATATAACAGATATGAGAGAGTTACCAATACATGTACATATATATATATATATATATATATATAGACACACATACTCAATATTACACAATCATAATTGTCCTGGAATCCACACTTAAATCTTCCTTTACTATATCTGGAATTTATCATTCCTAAATTCATTTATTGTTTCCCTTTCATAAATATTACCAAATGTTCTTCACCGAGAACACCCATTTTGTTACCTTGTTCTAAATTTTGGGAAAGTCACTACCGACACTAATAGTTCCCATTAGTGTCATTAGTCACCCTTACCCTGACTAACTAATCAAATCTTTGGTAATGTCGACAATAACTTAACTGATTGATGCCGTTAACTATTTCCAACCTGAAATATTCAATCAGTTTTCAGCAACACCTTGGAGATATTTCCGGTAATGTCGATGTCAAGAAACCTTCACATCAATAGCTTCCTCGTTGGGAAGCTAATCAAGTTCTCCTAAGTTTGCCAGTACCAACATTATATGTTAGTATCATTAATTATTCTTAACCCAAACAGTTAATCATGTTCAATATTCCTTAACTTTCCATCAGGATCATGCTAATGTTATCAAATCTTGCTAACATCATTAGCCGCCCATATTCAAGATTGAATAATCAAATTCAGAGGTTATTATTTTGAATTCATAATTATATTTTATTATTCGTAATCGAATCTATAAGTCCATAAACAAAATCAAATTCCATTCTACGTCCATTTCATCATATCTTTTCTTTCTTTGGCTTTATTCGCAAGTGCTAAGTCCAAAATAAAATAGAATACAAAAATCACTATTTTTTAAGAAGAGTATAGGTATGGAACACCTACCTATCACAGAAGCTTGGTTCGCACTTACTTGTTGTTGTTGTACACTTGTACTCCTTCTACGGTTCCTCATTAATCCATACCGTATTATTACATACTAATTTAAATCTTGCAAAATAACAATAGTAATAACAACAATGTTTACTCTTTGTTTTCCATTGTTTTTCTTCTATTTACCTTCACATTACTAACTCTTAAGATTACGGTTCATTATTAAATCATGGCGCACATTACAAAATTCAATTTCAAGTATGGTTTATTCACTTCTGGTGTCAAGGCATGACATTACAGAATTCCTGGAAGGAAGGAAACTGGATCCTACCCCTATCATGGCTAAATTTCCTCATTTTGTCAATTTTGTTGAATCTGCCATTAAGGGTGGCAGCTCGACCTCTCATACATTTACCTATATCTAGAGCTCCAGAGCTCCAAATTAAATGAGATCAGATTTGTTGGAAAGCTAACATCCCCATATGTAATTTCTAAGCAGAGATTTTCCCCATATTTTGTCATTCTAAGGCCTGAATCCTCTCTAGAATGGAGGTGAAGAATCTACCCAAATTTTATCGATGATTTTTAAATGAGTTTTCTGCTATCCTCACTTCCTTTGTTTTCTTATACGACAATCATTTTCTATGTTTTCCTATATTTCATGATTCCTCCTATGCTAAAATCATGAGCTATTCCCATGGCTAATAATTTTGTTTCCGCTTTACGTAACACGTATTTGACTCGCAAAGTCTCCTAATATCAAGTTTTCATGCTTTTTCCCTATTAGTGAGCTTTCCACTACAACTAATTCATGCATCAAGAACACACAACATACCAGAATTCTTCTTCCCTCCCCTCACTTGGCTCTTGGCCGAACTAAGGGTTCCTTCCTCTTTTTATACACTCATTCACCTTATTTCATCATTGTTCACATCATGGCAATATGTTTCAATATTCTTATTAAGCAACAAATAAAAATCAGAATTTCTCATCTTCCCCTCTAACCCATCATGGCCGGCCACTCTTGCCCTTTTGGTCATTGGTTTTTCTTTAATCTTTTTGTATAATTTCATCTTTAAGGCAACCTATACTACTTTATTCCATTTAACTCCAATCATTTCTGCATTTCCCCTAAATTTCACTTAAAAACCCTGATTTTTTAAACTTCAAATTGGTGCTCAATTCTTAATTGAATTTAAATTGGTTTTCACAATTGGTTTAGAACTTCATACCAGGAGGAAATTTAGGTTTAAATTATGGTTTGATTAAGGATTTTTAACTCCTTTTTCCTTTACATGTAGTTGGCCTCTCCACCCTTTTCTCTTCACAAATTCTTCATTTGTCTTCTTGTTAATCCTTTTGCTTATGGTGTTTTATTTGCTTAGTAATCTAAGACTTGCATAGTCTTAATAATTTATGTGTTTTCTCTTAAGTTTGGTGAAGGAAAAATCTGAAATTTTTCCTCCTCATTTCTTTTCACCATGTCCGGCCATAAGAAAATGAGAAAAGGTTATTTATAATCCCTTTTTCTTTTAATCACACTTTGGCCCTTTTCTTTCATCTCTTTTACAATTTGGTCACACCTTTTCCTATTCTTTATATTTATATATATATATATATAGAAAAATCCCTCCCAGCAATTTAATTGATTTAATTTCCCCTAAACATTTAACCATCTCCAATTGTTTTTTGTAAAGTTTTATTCCCGAGTTTTACATCACCCATGACAATTTGACCATTTCAAAATCTTTGAATTCTACCAATAAGCATGTTGTCTAGTACAACCATACCACTTCAAAAATTCTTTCATAAATATCATCTTTTTCTTTACAAACCCTATCTTCTTTTTCCTTCGGGTGTTCTTTCTAGCCCTCATTCTTTGAATAGTGCACTTTTTAGCCATATCTATTTTTTCTCTAAATGCGCTTTTGAGCCCTCACTTCAAATATTTTCAGAAGGATTGACCATTTCTTGATCTGATGAATCCATTATATCTCATTCCTTTTTTCTTCTTTACAAAGCTTATTATTTAAAGTCTCTTACAAGACTTTTTATCGTAAGCATTGTAACGAGGGAGGCAACTATCATAACTCATTTATAAGTCATTCCCCAAATTCACCTTTTTTTCTTTCCAAAATAAAAATAATAAAATAATAATAATAATAGCAAGAAGACTAGTACTTTTGCAAAAGCAAGTTGGGAGGATTTCAAATGAAGAAAAAAATCAAGTTGGAATTTCGAATGGAATCGGGAGCCTAATTGTACCCTATTTTACCCAAAATTGAGGAGACAATGTAGATTCAAGGTCAAGTTACATGATAAATGGACGAAGCTGCATAAAAATTAAGCCCGAAGATATAATTAGATATTTAGTAGGCCAATTTGATTTAATGTTGAGCCAAATCAAGAATTTAATTATGTTTAAGAATTAATTTGGGTCCAATTAAAGCATTTAATTAGGTTCAAGGACTTAATTATACTTTAAATAGGTCAAATTAATTTTATTAGGGGTTTAATTAGTGAAAAACTAAGTTTGGGAGCCTAATTTGGGCATAATCGAGAAGATTGGAATTTTAGGAGACCAAATTTAATTTTTACCAAGTCAATTGGTTCAAATCAAGGGTAAAATTGTAAGAAAATTAAAGTTTTGGGGTCAATTAAGGGCTAAATTGAAGAAATCCACAGTCAAGAACTTTTGTGTAAAAGGCGTCGAACTATGGGGATAAAATTGGATGAAATCAGGGGTGAATTTAAAAAAAATTGAAAGTTTAATGATTAATTAAGAATCAATTTGCATAAATTCAAGACCAATGATCAAAATAAAAAAAAAGGCGTTGAAACCCAGGGATGAAATTAAAGTTCATCAGGGGAACAATTGAAAAAATTTGAAAGTTTGAAGACAATCAGAGGTGTAATTGAAAGAAATCATAAATCAAAGGACTAAAATGAACTTTACCAAAAAAGTGCTGTTTTAGTTACTGTTCATCTTCATATTCATATTTTCAGCTGAAAATACTGCTCAAGGAGCAACCTTCCCAAAGCATTTTAATGATTCATCTTTCCACCAAATTTGACAAAACTTGCACGCAAATGGTAGCCTGACATCTAACTACACCACAATGTGGTCCATTCTGGCCGATTGACACCACTGCCCTAAAGTAGCCAACCCAACCAACTTGTTTTTGCAGTAACTCTTCCAGTTCATGATGGCCACTTTGAGCCAACAGTTAGAATCCTTCGGGGTCAAATCAAGGGCCAAGATTTGACACAATAAAAGATAAAATATCTCTCTTCCACCCTTTATAAATAGAAGTGGATTTCATGGCTTAAAGGAGGAGAAATCTAAAGCCAAAGTTTAAAAAAAAAAAAAAAAAAAAAACAGCCCCTGCCCCTGTTTTTCCAACCTCTTTCTTCTCCTCCTCCACCATTGATCTTAGTCACTCTTCCTCCTCCACTGTTGTGTCCTCACTCACCACGACCTCAGAACCATTGAGAGTCGCCAACACCACCACCACTCGACCACCTCACTTAAGGAGTAACCACCGTGAGCTTCCCTCTCTCCTTTACAAGCTTTTACTTCTTCCTCCCACAACTGACGTCGACCACCATTTCTTCCACCAACGCCTCCTGAGCCATCAGCCAAACCTCCTCATCACGTCCATGATCCCCATGCCATGCAACTTTCCACCATTTCTTCTCCTTCTTTTTCTTCCCCCGTAACCGCTGCATGCAGAATTTATTTTTGCATACAACAACTAATTAACGTGGTCACTAGGCTGGGCCAGCAATCGCGTGGGTCGTGGGATGGACCTGTTCCAACCCAGCCCATATGGTTGGGTTGGGTCCAGCCTACTTAAAAAAAAAGGGGGGGGGCTTGTTAGGCCGCCAGTCAGCCCCAACCGACTGGGTCGAGCTGGACTCGTTTCGACCCATCCTGTATAGTTAGGCTAGGTCCAGACAAATTTATAATAATAATAATATATTAAAAAAATAAAAATAAAAACTCCAAAAATTTTCCAAGGGTCATTTCAAAATATTTGTGATTTTCTTACATGTTTTTTCAACAATTTTGCATAGTATCGGGTTGTATATTTACATTGTAAGATACAAATCTAGTATTAAAATACCTAATTTTCTCCAAAAAAATTCTAAAAAAAATTAAAAATCAAAAAAATCTCAAAAAAAATTAAATTAATTTCCTCTTTCAAAAACAAAAAAAAAATGTTTTGTTTTCATGCATAAAACCAAATCCTAAAAGTTTTCCAAGTATGTTTTCATACAAAAAACAAATTGCATATTTATCACATTTTAAAAATGCAAAAAAAAAAAGTGGATATTGTAACTAGTTTATGATAATCCGTTAGGATTTGGCCAAAATATCAAAAACTCTTCACCAATTATTTTGTTCATATTAGGGTTTAGATGTAGACTTTATTTTATTTTATTTTATTTTTTGTGTAAACTACATAGTAGAGTACATCATCAAGTATATTAAAAATACAAAGTGCAAAATAAATACAATGCTAAAATTTAGACTTTAAAACGGTTAAGATTTAACCCGGTAAGGTAGAGACTTCCTCACGAAGGGAGATATGCATTTGACTTTAGAAAAAGACCAACGAATAGAAACTTGACTTAGAATAACAATCAAACAACCATTCAACTTACCTTGGGTAGGGTGTACTGGAGGCAATGGGTCTTTTTCTTGAACAACCAGTCCCTTCCCGGACCATAGGTTTCCAAGTAACTATAATACTAGATGGCGACTCTTGAATTTTATAATCATAATTTTATAATTAAACACAAAACCATTTTTCTTTCCAACAACACATGTCTTAAGAGGCTTATAATATGTCATTCAACATCACCCCGCAACAGGTGAAACAATCATGTCCCTTAATTTCTTTAAGGTTGACTTTAACCCTCTTCTCCTTTAGGGGGATTTGGAGAGGTCTCGTCCCACCTAAAGTAGAGGTTTTTTGTTGGATGGCCATCATCAACAAAATCAACACCCGCAGCATGTTAGTTAAAAGAGGCATACTGGATACCTCAGCTGCAAACTGTCCGATCTGCCTGGTTGAGGAAGAAATGGTCGACCACCTTTTTATCCATTGCTACAAGCACTGGCTCATTTGGTCCAAAATCATACACTGGTGGGGCTTAGCTTGGTGTTGTCCAAGGAACTTGGCAAATCCCTTCTCTCAGTGGGACTCTTTGGTTTATGGCAAATTCCAGAAAAAAGTATGAGTGATGTTGTTCTTTTCTGCGACATGGTCTATGTGGCTTCTCCGCAATGATGTTATATTTAAGCAGAAGATCCCAGACTATGATACTTTGTTCTTCCTTATTGTTACTCGGCTTTGCTTTTGGCTAAAGGCTATAGAACCGGATTTTCCCTACTCCTCCTCAGATTTGCTACGATCTGTCGAAGGTCTGATTCGGTGGACTAACTCTCAAAAGTTGAGGATTGGTATTATGTGGTCTCCCCCTATGACGAATAGATTCAAATGGAATGTTGATGGATCCTCTATCGGAAAACCTGGCCCCTCCGGAATAGGTGGTGTTTTACGGAATCATCATGGAATACTTTTAGGTATTTTTCTATGCCGGTTGGGATCTTGGACTCCAATGTAGTTGAGCTGAGAGCAGTAGTCAAAGCTATCAAATTATCAGCCTCTAACTGCTTCATACATCATAAACATATTATTATCGAATCTAATTCTACCAATGTCATTAGCTGGATGAATAATTCTTATAATAGGCCTTGGATTCATCACAATCTCTTCTCTTTAGCTCAGAGGCTAGCTTCATGTTTTGATTCAATCACCTACACTCATTCTTACCGGGAAAACAATCACATGGCAGATCATCTCGCTAAACAAGGAGTGTATAGAATATCTGATTTTGTGGCTTGGCTATGACCCTCATAGATAATTTATCGGTACTTTGTTTAAACCAATGCAGATTATGGTGTTTGGGGTATTGATTTGGCTACTATGCAGGGAATAGATGGCGGAACGATTTTATTAATCCAGAGATTATGTTATATAGGTTTGCTAACTAATTCAGCAAACTTCTTTTATGTGTAATGATTGCATAACACAATTATGTCTTACTTAATAATAACAGCTTCTTTCAAAAAAAATTGATGTATATTTGGTACAACATGTTTGAGCTGGCTTTGACATGCTTATTCAAACATTAATTATGACATGATTAGATTGTTTATGTGTCACTAAACCTCTCTCATCATTTAAGTTTATGTTTCTACAATCCAAGCTAAATGTGGTGTCTTCCTCATTAACTCGTGAGGGAGTGTTGAAGCAATATGATAAATTATAATTCTAGGCTTAGACCTAGTTATTTGTTGTATTATTAGTAATGTATATATTATATTTGGGTCTATTACACAAAGCCCATTAAGATAAGCTAAGGTTAGTTATTTACATCCGTATATACGTGTAATGCATTTATGCATATTTTATTATTAAAGATAATATAAGGCAACAACTACAAAATTATAGCTCATAAAAATTTCTTCTCTTTCTCTCGAGCTAACTCTCCCATGCTATCTTCATTGTTCTATTATGTCAAATATTTTTTCGGCATGTGTTGCTTCAAAAAAATCTGAAATATACATAAAGGGCAATATATTCCACAAATAGTTCCATTCCACCCCTAGATCAAATATGATAATATGATTTATTTATTTATTTATTTTTATAGCGTTGCTTATATGCATTAGTAGAATGCATTTGATGATGAACGACAAATAAATCACATGAAGAGTGGCGAGGTCGAACTCTAGAGGATCCAGCATTCTCGAAACTTGACTCGCTTTCGTCGTTTCTTTGCACCTTTATCTTTGTCTTCCTTGGAGATGGAGTCCTTTCTAGTACCTTGTTTCCTCTCTTCACTTTTCAATCTTCTTTTTCTGTACGGCAATAAAACCAATTCAAGCTATTAGCTTCTTTGTATTGGGTAGAAAATACGTAGTTTTTTTTTTTTTTTGTCTAACACCTTTTAATATGTATTTATTATGTACTAAATTCTCCGGGAGAGGTAGCAAGAGGTACGAATAATGATGATTTTTTTCTTGTATTGGATCATTTAAAAGAAAAGGCGAATTTTTTTAATGATAATATAGATTAAAAATCTAATTTTGAAAAAGGAAATCCTGCTAGGAACAAAAAAAAAACAAAGAAAATGATACTATTTCAGGGAAAAAAAAATCATTCTGATGCTGAATGCACATGATAATGTAACTGCTGCAACCCTAACTAATCACTATAAAATTATAGCAAGATTATTTTAGTGTCAAACACCAATTAGAAATAAGCATTATTGAATTCTCTCTTATTCATCAAGGGAAAAAAGAACTCAATAATTCAAATTATGAGGCTTCTTTTGGGGGGGAAGACGTGAAGAAAAAAGCATCAAATTAGCTACTGCTAATAAGTAATATCTTTGAAGACATAATTTCCTTTTATTGTTCTAACTGTTTTCACGTATTTGTTGATTTAACTGAAGAAGAAAACATTGCAAGGAAGGTATGGAAATCATGACGCACAGTAAAGTTCAAAGAAAGGCATGCATTATCAGTTTATCACAGCATAACGGTTTTATTTATTTATTTAGATCCAAACCTAGCGTATCCCTTTTACTATTTTTTGCATCTGTAAACTAAAAGAAATTGGATGCCAACAAATAAAAAAGAGGAATTGAGTGATTGCAAAAATCCGAAATTGAACTTGGAAGATTCGGAACTATGAACTATTTTTTAAATAAAAAAAAAATGTATTCCCCCTTTGAAACCGAATTGTTTTGGACAACGAAACGCTCACTTTGAACATTCGTTTTTGAAGGGGAACAACGCAGAAAGGAGCACTAAATATTCCGACACCACTCACCAAGAAACATCAAACCAGGGCTTAACTTTTAAATCAACAGGAAATCCACGAGCAGGGTTTTCAAACAATTACGACGGGGATCATTCAAAAAGAATTAGATACTTGTCTTGAGACAGACTCTCGGCGGGTCAGGAAAATACACCAGCCATAAAAAGGTAAGGCCAGGGATTAGATAAAAAGTTATTCCTCATTCCGCTATAGGGAACCAAAAATATCCTCTTACATGTGACTTCTAGCCAGTGTCCTGTGACTTTGTGAGATAGCGAATTGGTTTCATGGGCCCGAAGAAAAAAAAGGGTGTTTGGAAGCCTAACTTGTTTCATACCCTCTAAGAACAAGAATCCAGAGAAACAAACAGGGATGATAGGCCCGACCCAGCACGTAGGCAAGGATTAATACTTTTTACATGCATCCCATCTGTTAGGTTGGACTCAAAGAACGATGTTGCGTGCCATAATGGTCATTGGCCGAGGCCAGGCAACCGCACTAGCTATCCAGACACCTTCTCCAGTACAAGATTAATGAAAACTCAAGGGGCTTATAGTAAAAAAAATTAGTTTGAAGTAGAAAATATACCTCCAGGAAATGCCAAATACAGCAAATGGCTAGCAGAGAAACTCCACAGTCATGCCATCTAAGGCATTGTTGAATAGGGGGTTCAGATAATCATTCTTCGCTTATTGAACAGCTAGCGCAGTTGTCTAACCATGGTTTAAGAGATCGGCCCCAGCCACATTAAAGTTTGTTTCCATAGAGAAGGGGATAGGGGCAAATGCAATTAAAGTCAGAAACGAATTGTCCTACCATATGCAGCTAAATTGTCTTTTACATCGCAGTTATTGCTGTGAAATTTAACAGATGAGCAACGGCACTGCATCAGATTGCATGAAATTATGGCCGAAGACATATTACATCACAGAAAAATGTCCAAAAACGCCACATACATGAAAAGTGACGATGAAGTTTGAAATATCAACAAAATTAGTCATCCTTATGAAAAAACATCCAATTCTCCCAATTGATCTAGGTTTTCATAATACCAAAAGTAGAAAGAAAATGTCAAACACCAATGAAAAGATACTAACACGCCAAGCTACTGAACAAGAAACAGAGCAAACAAGTAGACATTATGGAAAAGTGCCACAAAACAATGCAAACAACAGAACGGACAACCCAAATGAAGCCAATGACACCAAATGAAGATGTCACAAAGGGAAATGGAATTCTCATCAAACTTATCTGCCCCGTTTCCCTTTTGTGTTTTATGCATCAGATTTTGGGTTATGGGTGAGTGAACCTCACTTGGCCATCATGACTTTGACAAATTCCTCGTAGTTGATCTGACCATCACCATCCACATCAGCCTCACGGATCATCTCATCAACCTCCTCATCTGTCAGCTTCTCCCCGAGATTTGTCATGACATGACGCAGCTCAGCAGCAGAAATGAAGCCATTCTGGTCCTTATCAAAAACTCTGAAAGCTTCCTTGAGCTCCTCCTCAGAATCAGTATCCTTCATCTTGCGGGCCATGAGGTTGAGGAACTCTGGGAAGTCAATGGTACCATTCCCATCAGCATCAACCTCATTTATCATGTCCTGGAGCTCTGCCTCAGTTGGGTTTTGACCCAATGAACGCATCACAGTTCCCAGCTCCTTAGTAGTGATGCAACCTGTGGTAAAATCAGAAACAATTATCATATTGCTATTGCTACCCCTTATCAAGTTCGGATAATGAATACCATTCAAAATAAGTCCAGATGTTGATGTGTTCATAGACTCATACACAAAAATCAACAAATTGCATGTGGTATCATAAAAATGAAAGGGCGGAAATCATTCGAAGTGAAAAGATGGAAACATATATGCATATCCACCACAAAGAACGCACATAAATCATAAATGGAAACGAAAATAAGGATTCTAGCTGCATTTACAGCAAGATATACATAGAAAAGCAGACAAATGCAGATCAAGTTCCAACCTTTTATTACTAAAAAAATAACACGGCAACGTTTTAATGCCATAAGCATATGGGTATGGGGTTATAAAACACAATAAACTTGGAAAGCCGCATAAGCACAAAACTTAGACAAAACGCCTAACATGATATAACAAGCATTGAGAGATATCCAAACATTATATGGCAATTATTCCTCTGGCTGCTGCTACATTCAACGATCAAATAAAGTAACACCCACCCTCCATCACTTCGCCTATCGACTCTCTGGCAACATTTGAACCTCAACTTTAATCATCAAACACAAAAATCCCTACAGTTCCAACAACGATTTGCCAAAGCAAGTTTACCAAAGTTTAAATCCATCAACATTTTCTCAAACACAAAAGAAACAGAGCAATAAATTAACAGATACATCATCAGTCTCATCTCTACCGCAAATGCAAATGATTTCACACAAAGCAGCAAATAAAAATTCGACTTCAAAACACATAAAATCCATTTTCAAATTGTCTAAAAACCGGTCAGCCCGACCCGAACCAAAACAAAATATTAAAAAAAAAATCGCGATCAAACCCTAGCACATTTCGCAGCAGATCCTCAAGGAAATGAAAAATTCTATAAAAAAAACAAGAGAAAGACCAATCGATGTGAATAAAACGCAGAAGAGAGACAGATCACGCTTAAAAAGAAGAAAAAACTGCAATAAAACGAGAAAATAACAGAGGAAACAGATCTAAGAAAGAAAGAGGTGACGAAATAAGAAGAGATCTAAGAGAAGAGACCATCGCCGTCCTTATCGAATAGGCTGAAAGCTTCCTTGAACTCGGAGATCTGGTCTTCGGTGAGCTGATCGGCCATTTTTGTTTGGAGACTGGAGAGAATGAAAATATCGGGGAGAGAGAGAATGAATAGAAAATAGCTGGAAATGTGGTTATAATAATAGAGGATGATGATATTTGCTGGCTGGTTTTCTCGGTGCGTGCTTTGATAAATCTGACTCTTGGCTTTGGAAAATAAATAGGCAATGGAGAGCGTCTACGTGGGGTTTTTTTCTTTATATATATATATATATATAAAGGAAATGTGCCCTCGATGGTGGTGTTCCGCATCTGATTCTATCTCATCCGCACCTGATAATTCCTTTCCCTCAACTCCTTCCTTTCTCCTTTACCACGCTACCCCTTCCAATTCTTCTTTCTCAATTTTCGCTTTTTCTTTTTTCTTTTTCCTTTATTTGGTGAGAGTTAAAAATGGTAACTCTTGCAGTAACAAGACTTCCCAATTTATTATAAAAAAAATAAAAATAAAAACCTATCAATTTACTTTATACGGTGAATGAGTTTCTTTTTGAATTAAAATCATTATATATTCTATTACATATTAATTTGGTTAAATCAGTATATATTATATTTGGTGATTGGGTTATTGGTTAATTAAATATTCATTCAAATAACTTTTTATTTTAAATTAAAAAAAATATTACTTGATAAATACTCTAGGATATTTCTTTTATGAGATTTGAGAGGACTCTTTAAAGTAAAGTCAGTAATCTTATATATAAAAAAAGTAATAAATATATTAAAGAGCATTAAATTTCAAGAATAATATTGTTTTTATATTGAATATGAATGTAACTCATTTTACCATGTATTAATGATAAATAAAAATATCTTTTGCATTAATAAGGGAAAAATAATTGGAATTAAGATACTTGTTGGACCTATAAACATTAAATCATGTTATTGGGCTAAAAAAAAGCTAGAACCCAAAAGAGCAAGCATACCCCTTGGTGTTGGGCTCAAGTGCTCTGCTCATGTCCATGATCTAATTTAGGGTATGCAACTCAAGCCCACAAGGTGCTGGACATAGTTTTAGTAATTACGCTCATAACTACTATTATAACTACTATTGTAGATTTGTTCTAAACATAAATATCTTTCTATTAAATATTAAAATAAATATCAATAAATCTTGTTTTCAACACTTTCTTACATGAAGTGTACCATTTTTATTTTATTAAAAATGAAAAATATGTGTCATTACTCACCAATTTATCAATTTATATTTATTTATTTTTGTTTAAAATGCTTCAATTTATATAGTAAATCACTATAGAAGAAATTATATTATATTGATCTCTATTATATGAACGATATCACTTTCAACATGTGTCAACCTATAATGGGTCGGTAGTTTATCAATGAATTTCTCTCGGTATAAAATGCTTCAATTTATGCTATAAATCACCATATATTCATATACCATATCGATTTAGTAAGATCAACACATTTATATGAAAATGGATAAAATTGACCTACACTATTTTAAATCGATTTTCAGTAGAAACAAAATATGCACCCCATCTTTTTACTGATTTTTCAAAATTTTGATGAATTTATAATATGTTTAAAAGTGAGTTCAATTTGAATATGGAAGAGGATTTCAAATTTATAAGTTTTAAAGAAATGATCAGCATTCATTTTGGATTTCATTGCTTTGGCTTTCAAGTTTTCAACCTTTTCTCCTTCAGCTCTACAAGTAACCATAATCAGGTTACACAAAATAATTTGATTGCAACAAGGAGAGCATCACCGAGACTAGGAGGAGGAGGAGAGCACTCTGATTACCTTTTATCAAAACATACACTAAAGAGACTTGTCAATCTTTAGTTAATAACTTCCCACTCTTATTCACAATAATCTAACGAGGATGCCAACTCTTAAGAACTAAATTCACATCCTCTAACGAATTTTATTCAACCATAACCAATCTATAACTAAGAAAGAGTTGAATAAAACAATTTGGATTCTAGTGTAATTGTGTCTATTGTCTAGTTTAATTTTATAATAACAATCATAATTCTCAATTCGATCTTTGAATTAGGCTGTAAATTTTTCCAAATCTACCCGAAAATATTATTTTATGTTGGGGTAAGAGTTTAGGTCAATCAAAGCTTAGAAAATGCCTTATAATATATGTTAGAACAAAATGTATATATTTTGTTATTTATAACTTTTTATTTGGTAATTATCATTTTTTTAAAATGATGAGGCATCTTGTTTTTTTTTTTTTAATTTCCTAAAATGAAGATCAAAGAAAGCCAACAAAGGTTTTCGTGTTTTTAAAGCTACACAAGAAAAAAATGATTCTTTAAACAATCCATTCATTATTCTAGACAAATAAAGAAACTAAAGGAGAGGCAGCTTCAATAATTAATTTTTTAGTTTTTTAGATATCTAAATGTGACAACAAAGATTATAGTATTTCTAGGATGAGAATTTCGTTCATGACATTATTCAAACTAGAAAAATTATCTATCTTAGATTATTTTGATTAATTAGGTACAATCGCTTTAGTTTATGTATTAGATTTGTTATTTTTATTTTTTTCTTATTTGGGCTTAGTTAACATACTTTATGTTTATTGTAAATGGATAAATTTTAGATCCATTAGGATTACTAGTGGAACCATTATATAAAGATTTGTAAGCTGAGATTTTCAGCAACCATTGATTCATGAAATAAACTTGTGTTTTGCGTGATGCAACATGTTTTTTTTTTTTTGCTCGGACAAAAAACAAATTGATTTATCGAGGTATAATTGATCTTGTGGTGTCCTCATACTTTTTATTTGCAAATTTGTATTCATTGGGTAGGAGTTTCTTATTCCAAAAGTATTGATACTTTAGGACAAGTTATTATTGTGTCACACTCTATCAAACCTGATTTATTAGCTTTTTAGGAGTTGTATCATCTTCATTATAAATCGTTTGACCACATAATCAAGAGATTTATATCATATACCCAGACTCTTAAATAATAAAGAGCTTAAACACCATGTTAGAAGCATGCCTAACATAACAAGAAAAATTCAAACTACCAACCACCAAGGTGATTCCTAAATAAGTTAACTTAATGGGTGAGGTTTGACCCAACTGAGGTTTTTTTTATATATATAGTTAACTTAATATTATGAAATCCGACTTAAACTTAACACAAGATATATATTTATATGATATAAATATACATGTAAAGCTATATATTTTTTAATTTAGGATAATATATACATATTTTAATATTGATGTAATATTTAAAATTCAATAAATAAATATATAAATATCTAAATTTCTTACAATATATATATATATATATATATATATATATATATATATATCTCCTATGCATTTACAACAGGAGGAAAGATGCTAAAGTTATCAACAATGACGTAAGAAAAAGAGAATACATTGTTGAAGGAAGTTTGTGGACTGAAAGTGAATGGTCAGCTTCAGGCCAGCAATCAGAAGGTGGAGGGACCAGCTGTGAAAAGCCCCTGCTTGGTGTTAGCAACCTGCTAGACTCGGGCGGAGGTGAGGATGATAGGCGCGTTAAATTTTGGAACACCCAGACTGGCACATGCTTGAACTCGGTGGACGCCGGCTCATATGTTTGTGCTCTTCAGGGGAACAAGCAGGAGCGGGAATTGTTTAGCTCTCATGGATTTTATTTAATAAGAGAAAGATGAGGCCATTGTGATCCATTTTTCATTGATGCATCCTTGTATTTATAGTATTTAATTAAATGCTTGAGAAATAACTTGTAAAATAATATTTTTTTCAACTTATAAAAGCATTTTGGGTATTAAAAAAATCATAATAGCAAACCTATAACATTTAACATTTTTTTTCTGATTAAATTCACTTATTTTTAACTCGATATAGAATATGAAATCAACTATATAAACAATAAGATTTAAAGAATAATTTGTAAAAGTATGGTTGCAAAGTGTTATTGTGCTAAAATATTTTACATTGCAAAAATTACAATGATTTTAGTGATAATAGCAGAATAATAATGATGCGTTGTACTATGCAGGTGGTTTGAGTGATATTAAAGGTGATGGTGGTTTTGTAATAGTTCATAAAATTTCAATTGATTTTAATATATTGTTTATTTGTAATAAGTAGAAAACAAGGGTGTATTTTTTTAGGTTACGGTCCTTCAGCACAATGTTTAATGCAATAATTATTAATTTATATTAGTTTTAAACTATATATTTCATAATATTTTCTATCATGTTAATAGCTAATTATCGTTAAGGATTCATATAAACTACATACACATAAGATACAATAATATTATAAAAAGAAAAGGTTCATAAATACCATGTGCAAAATATAAAGTTTATCAACACACCATAATTTACATATTCTAGATTCAAATATTAATATTATACAATTTTACAAAATACAAGTGGTTAATTCTTACTACTACACAAATTATTACATGATGATACAATTTCACAAGGTGCATATTATAAGATTACTAAATACCATGGTCATGAGATGATCTTGTTACAAATTAGATTTAATATAAGTGCATAAACATTAATTATAGTACAATTGAGCAAATAAGCATATAGTTGTGGTTAAGATTAATATCTAATGAGTAAGTTCACGTTAATAACTTCCTATTGGGTCTATTTTGAATACATTACTTCACATCTTCATGCAACAACAATCCATGTTACTTTATTTTAAGCTATATTCAACAATCAAATAATGATATGTATTATAGTCTAGAAATTCCTATACATATAGAATTCTTTGTTAACTATAACCAATCTATATAGCTTTTTAAACATGATTTTTTGTCATAAATAATACGTTATAATCTTCCTTTTCATCATATCGATGAATGCTTTTAATCGAGGCTATTCTCATTATATGCTTCTAATTGTCCTAGTATGGACACAATTAGCCAGAGTTAATCTTTTCCTTTACTTCCGGCTATCCAACATGGATACCATTAAGCAAGTTAATCTTATCATTTGTTCTCGCCCATCCAACATGGATAACATTAGGGAAGGCTAATCTTTGATATCTTTCCTAGCTATCCGACATAAAAGCCATTAGCCAAAACTAACTTATTATTTTATTTCCGACTATCCAACATGGATATTATTAGCTGAACTAATCTTTAACATTTATTACAGGCTATCCAGCATGGATGCCATTAGCCAAAGCTAATCTTATCATTTGTTTCAGCTATCTAACATGGATGCCAATTAGCTAAAGCTAATCTTATTCTTATTAATTCATGGTTAATCAAATAACATAATTCAAATGATAATACTTATAAAATGTACCTTAAGAATTTAACAAAATTAGATGAAGATGGAATAAAGAGACCATTAATTAGTATATTTTATCTCTAGGCATCGTCAAAGATTATTTCCACACATATATATGCACACGCACATATAAATATATTTTATACGTGTGTATTTTATTCATGTCATTGCATGGTAATAATGTTATAATAAAATATTTATTCCAACTTTATTGAAAATCATCATCAGAAACTAAGTCACTACGACACTGAAAATCATTAACAAAAATTAAGTCATTACATTGAAAATCATCAACGAAAACTAAGTCATTAAGATATTTATTTTCCCAAGTTCATGCATAAAGGTCAATACCAAGTTTTTTTTCCTAAAAGATCATGTCGTAACTTATTTATGGACATCGGCCACATCACAATTCATTTCCAAGAGCATATGAGGCAAAATTACCATGTAATATCTCCAATCTATTACAATTTCACCCCATTCTCAACTATTATTAAGGAGGATCTATTAATTACCATTACATTCATGAAAGCCCTTCTTTCCTATTTTCTTCCAAGATGGATGAAGCCCATGTCTTTTCCTTACCAAGCATACGTTTGTGTGTTTTTAATATGATACTATTAAATTCTCATCTATTATAATATGACATAATATGTTCTACACATTTTAATTTATGAATTATAATATGACATGATATGTTCTACACATTTCAATTTATGAAGTCTAGACATGTTCAAGAATCATGCTTATTTCCATAATCTCATTGAGTTTATCATAATGTTATTGAGTAGTATTTAATTAAATTCAAATATTTACATTTTAAGAATTGTCTTTCCTAGATCCTTATGGTGGTTGAAATATAGGACATTCTTTTCAAGTGTTCATTTCATCATTCTCAATCATTTCTATTTCAAATCATTAAACATAAGCTAGTAACTAATCTCATATTATGTATAAATTCAATTTATGTTGTCTTGTTTGTTTCTCTAAAGATGATCATAATCTAATGAGACTTTCTTTATTTTCTTCTCTTAGTGGAACATGTTGTCTCTGTTCCTTCAAGTTTATGCATAGGTGGCATGCAAGGGATTTCTTTACTGGAACTTATAAGAAAAAGGGTTGACATGTTTGTTTCAGACAGGCCATAGGGAAGAAGAAAAGTCTCTCTCTCCAATGTATGTATTTACTCTTCTCTTAAATACAAATGATGGTGATGAGGAGGTGATATTAATTTATGGAATAGTGTATGAGTGGTGGTGGAGTTATAGCACTACTTTATCTACCATGCTTGTCGCACGTATGCGGCGGCGCGGCGGCGCTGCGATCGTCCACTCTCAAGGAAAAATCGGAATATTTATTTATTCCTTGAAAATAGGAAGAGACAAGGAATTCTTGTCTCTATATGTGAAAATATGAACTGGGAGTCGCCACCTAGTATTCTGGTTACTAGGAACCTTAACTGGTCTTTAGAGATCGGGTACGGAGACTGGTTGCGTAAAGGGAAGGTATTAGCACCCCAACTACGCCCTACCTAAGGTAGGCTGCATTGTTTTAATGTCTGATAAAATCTAAAATCATGTTGTGGTTTTTTAATTATTGGTTCGTTTACGGTTTAAGAAAAGTCCTCCTCTGTAAGGAGATCCTTATCTTTATCGGGTAAAAAACTAATTATTCGAAGTCGTCAAAAGAAAATATCTTTTTAATATTAGGAATACGATTTACGTATAAATTCATAATCCCTGATACTAAAATCAAACAAAATAATATTTTTGTTGTTTTTGAGATTTTGGTCAATGTTCTCTTGACTTTAATAAACTGGTTATTAAAGCCAAAATGAATGCTAAAATATTGTTTTTTGACATATGAAAAATACGATATGATTTTTAGATTTGAGACACTTGGTCGTATGCACAAAAACATTTTTTTTCTCTTTTCTTTTCAATTTTTTGTACTTTTGGAATTTTTTGACGAAAACCGGGTATTTTAATATTAGATTTTTGTATTTTTAACAACATAAAATACCACCCAATATTAATCAAAATGACATAAAAACTACACAGAACAATTATAAAATGCTGAAACAAATATTTTTGATTTTTTTTCTTTGAAATGGGCCGGGTCAGGCCCAAATGCATGGGCTGGGCCGAACCTGGCCCAAATGCTTGGGCTGGTTACTGTGCACATAGTAACCGAGTTACTGTGTGCACATTAACCAGAGAATTAATTAGCGTGCATAGTAACCGGGTTAATGTGCACACAGTAACCCGTGAATTAATTAGCCAGTTATTGTGCACAACACAGTAACTAGCTAATTAATCTTCATCTGTTGCAGAACGTTACTAGCTAATTAATCTTCATCTGCTGCAGAACGTAAACGTTCTGCATGCAGATGAAGCTGAAGCAAAAAAAAAAACGACAGGGGAGAAAGTTACCTGGAGCGGTGTTGATGCTGGAAGCAACTGATGCGGCAGGGGTGGGGGCGGCGGCGCTAGCGGTTCGCGGTGGCGGCGGTGCTGTTTTCCTCTCTCTCTCTCTCCTCTGTTTTACTCTTTTGTCTGCTTCTTCTTCTTCTTCTTCTTCTATCTCTCTGTCTCTGTCTCTCCCTTCTCTTCTTTTCCCCCTCTCTTGGTCGTTTTCCTTCTTCTTCTTTTTTTTTTCAGCAACCCTCCCTTGTATTTATAGGAAAACAGGGGAGGGCGAACGTGTTGGGGCGGCTACTGTTGGCCGCCCCCTCCATTACCTTCAACGGATAACAACGCCAAGCAAGTGGGTGTCCATGGTGGGCGTCTTTTTGCGCAATAAAAGGGAAAGAAAGTAGGCGAAAAGAGAAAAAAAAAAAACGATTCTTCTCCCCTGTTCTCTGCATGTCCAGGGGAAGAAGACGATGGTGCCGTTTCCAAACGGCACCGTTTTGCGTTTTTTTTATAATATATTTTTTGAATTTTTGAATTTTTATTATTTTTTATGTGGGGACCAAAAAATGGGTTACAACAGTTGCCCCCCTCTTTACAATGCTTACGGAGCAAAAATTTGTGCATAGTAAGTGTTGTAAAGATAAAATAACATTGGTCTTTCGAAACTGGTCGTCTCAAAATTTGATTGACCTAAAACTTCAACCGGACCCAAAGTCCTATGTGTGGTTGGGCTAAATTGAGATTCCTTTCGTCAATCCCCTTTAACCCGAAACTTCAATATTATGTGTGTGTGGTTAGGATAGACTGAGATTCCTTTCGCCAATCCCCTCTAACCAGAACCAAAATCCTGTGTGTGGTTGGGATAGACTGAGATTCCTTTCGGCAATCCCTTCTAACCAGAACCAAAATCCTGTGTGGTTGGCATAGACTGAGATTCCTTTCGGCAATCCCCTCTAACCAGAACCAAAATCCTATGTGTGGTTGGGATAGACTGAGATTCCTTTCGGCAATCCCCTCTAACCAGAACCAAAATCCTGTGTGTGGTTGGGATAGACTGAGATTCCTTTCGGCAATCCCCTCTAACCAGAACCAAAATCCTGTGTGTGGTTGGGATAGACTGAGATTCCTTTCGGCAATCCCCTCTAACCAGAACCAAAATCCTGTGTGGTTGGGATAGACTGAGATTCCTTTCGGCAATCCCCTCTAACCAGAACCAAAATCCTGTGTGTGGTTGGGATAGACTGAGATTGCTTTCGGCAATCCCCTCTAACCAGAACCAAAATCCTGTGTGGTTGGGATAGACTGAGATTCCTTTCGGCAATCCCCTCTAACCAGAACCAAAAAACCTGTGTGGTTGGGATAGACTGAGATTCCTTTCGGCAATCCCCTCTATCCAGAACCAAAATCCTCTGTGTGGTTGGGATAGACTGAGATTGCTTTCGGCAATCCCCTCTAACCAGAACCAAAATCCTGTGTGTGTAGCTCGGTCAACCTGAAATCCCATATGGAGATTCCCTTTAACCAAAGCTACATGAGATCCCATCTAGCAACCTCATTTAACCAAAACAAAAGAAAATGTGAAAAAAAAAACGGTCTCATTGTAATGGGTGACCTACCCAGATGAAAAAAGGAAGAGTGCTCGTGTTGTAATGGGTGACCTACCCACGTGGAGGAATGGTCTCATTGTAATGGGTGGCCTACCAAAAAAAAAACATGGAGAAGTGGATGGCGAGGGCTCAAAGGCGCCTTCGAAAAGAGGTAGGGTTAGAAAATGCACTACCAAAGGATGAGGGCTCAAAGGCGCACTCAAAATGGAGGTGAGGGCTCAAAGGCGCACTCAAAAGGAGGTAGGGTTATAAAACGCACTACCTAAGGGATGAGGGCTCAAAGGCGCACTCAAAAGGAGGTAGGGTTAGAAAACGCACTACCCAAGGGATGAGGGCTCAAAGGCGCACTCAAAATGGAGGTGAGGGCTCAAAGGCGCACTCAAAAGGAGGTAGGGTTAGAAAACGCACTACCCAAGGGATGAGGGCTCAAAGGCGCACTCAAAATGGAGGTGAGGGCTCAAAGGCGCACTCAAAAGGAGGTAGGGTTAGAAAACGCACTACCAAGGGATGAGGGCTCAAAGGCGCACTCAAAATGGAGGTGAGGGCTCAAAGGCGCACTCAAAAGGAGGTAGGGTTAAAAACGCACTACCAAGGGATGAGGGCTCAAAGGCGCACTCAAAAAGTAGGGTTAGAAAACGCACCCAAGGATGAGGGCTCAAAGGCGCACTCAAAATGGAGGTGAGGGCTCAAAGGCGCACTCAAAAGGAGGTAGGGTTAGAAAACGCACTACCTAAAAGATGATGTTGAAACAATGATTGTCAATGTTGAAAAGCAAATGCATTATGATTGATATGCATGTATACTTACCTGAGAAATATAGGCCCCCATTTCTTCATGGTGTCTTTTTTTCTCTCAAAAGTTGTAGTGTTGGTAGTAAACTTCGATGGCTTTTCCACTTTGCTTACTCGGGTTACATATTGTGATCTTGACCTCTGGGAAGGGTTTGATGTCATCATACATCTTTGTCCTTCACCCTTTATCTCAAGAGTTACCAATTTTGCCCGACATTTTCCTTAGAAGGAATCATGGAGCCAGCCCTACCATGTGTTTTTGATTGCCCCCCAGCTTGATCATGCCCCCCAAGTGTTCAACTTGGGTTTAGTTTGGGGTGAGGATATGTGAAAGTAAGTTTGGGTTTTTTGTACAATGAAATGTTTTCATGCAAAATTTTTGGAACTTCCAAGTTATTCCAATCACAAAAATGATTTTGATATTGGTTCAAAATAAACTTGTTCTAAAAATTCAAGTGATTCCTATGGACAGGTTTCTTGAAGTGATGAAAGCTTTTTGCTTTTGGTTTAAAGATGAAGTGACATCTGGTTGGTCAAAAAGGTTTAAATTTCAATTTGAGGGTTATTGAGAACCGAATTGATTCAAAGCATTTATTTTATTTGCATGAATAATGATTTGACTGCACATGAAAGCACTGCTACCGATCCAGATTGCTTGCCTTTGATCAGAAAGGGCTTTATCAGGTATGTAATGTAGGCTTTAGTTATTGGTTACAAAGAAAAGGATATGTTGCAGGCTCAAAAGGTGTTTAAGGGATTTCAAGACTAGGATCACTTGTGCTTGTTTCCTGACCTTTTGTCTTTTGGATTTGTTTTTTTCAAAATGAGTTGTCCTGCCCCCCAGTGTCGGGTTTGGGCTTTTCTCTTTGTTTTCTTCGTTTTTGTTTCGTTGAGCACAATCATATTAGTTGTTTTTATGAGAAGCTCAAATCTTTTAAAGTTTTTTTCACTTTTCATTTGGATGATAATGAAAGATGAAAATTACATGATCAATCCAGCACCCATCTTCACTGCTTTGTCTGGATGGTAAAAACAAAAAACTCTCTTATTTTGCCCCCCAGTGTGGGGTGTGATCCTAGTCAAGGTTATTTCCAAAAAACATTACTAGGCTCAAAATGGGACTGCAAGGATATTTTTAGCCTTGTGAAAGGATTATCAAAGATGGCCTTTCCTCATCTCAAACTCATGCATTGAGGATCGATAGGTCTTGCTTTCATGCGCGTATGCAAAGTGATTTATTCAGTCAAATAAAACTCAGCTTTTGAGTCACCTCATAGTGTTGTTTGTTTTGTTGTTTTTTTTTCTTTCAAGTTTTCTAGGTATATGTGTACCTATTTAAGGAATCACTTGAATTTTCAAAATGCATTTGTTTTGGACAAATATCAACACGATTTTTGTTTTTGTACTCACTTTGGAGGTCCCAAAAAAATATCCTTGAAAACATATGAGATTAATGTATGGGTTTGGAAGAAAGGAACACCAAAGGATTCTTCATGTTGTAGTGTTGTGAGCAAAGTTGCGCTCAAAATGTTATTTACATGTAATAACAACAAAGAAGAGTGATGTAGAAAACACATGATCTTATTTCACAAGAAAGCTCATTAACAGAGAAAGTCTTATTCAAAAGCATTAACAAAAGGCAATAACAAGGCAGGCTTCATTCCTCTATTTTGGCGAATTTGCTCTTAGGCTAGCCTCCTCTCCAAAGTTCTGTGCAGGGGACTCAAAGACAATGCGGAACAACACCACGGTCAAAATTTGAGTTCTACAAAATTCAAGCTATCATGCTGGACCATTGATGCTTTCCAATTCCCCAAACATTCCATCCTAATATGCTTCAAGCATGATTAGGCAGCGGGTTCGTATTCACATTGGGGGTCTCTTCCAATTCTATCCACCCAGCCTTGATTAATTGCAGAAGCTTTCTCTTGAAGGCGTTGCAGGTATAGATGCTATGCCCAGTAATACCGGCATGGTATTCACAATTGAGTTCTGGCTTGTACCAATTAGGATAAGGTGGCTGCAGAGGTGTTAGAGGTTCTGGAGCTATTTGCCCGATGCTCAATAGCTTTTGATACATCTCATTCAGGGGTAACGGTAGTGGAGGTAGTTGTTCTTGAACCCTTTGGAAATTTCCAATTTGGCTTTTGGCTTGAAAGTTTTGGGGTTCAGGTTTTTTGATGTTGGCAATTTGGGATGGAGTATGGTAATTTTGGGATGTATTTGTTTTACCCATGTAGCCATCTTCAACATGGTGAACCTCTTTTCTTTCGACGCCTCTTTTCTCGGTTGGTGCAGCAATTCTACCACTCTTGACACCTTGCTCTATGCGTTCACACACTATCACAGCATCAGTGAATTGTTGGGCTGAACTACCCATCATATGTTCGTAATATGGTGCTTTGAGTGTGTTGGCAAATAAAGAGACCATCTCTTTGTCCAGAAGTGGGGGATGTACTTGAGCAGCTAATTCTCGCCATCTTTGAGCATATTCCCTTATGCTTTCTTTATCCTTTTTCTCTATATTGGACAAACTGGTTCTGTCGGGCGCAATGTCCATGTTGTACTTGTATTGCTTGACGAAAGCATCCACAAGATTTTCCAGTTGCGAATTTTTGTGTTATCCAATCTCATGTACCAACTCAAAGTTGCCCCACTTAAACTGTCTTGGAAAAAGTGCATTAGTAGTTTTTCATCATGTACTACCTCAGCCATTTTATTGCAGTAGGACCTGAGATGGGTCATGGGGCATTGTGTTCCACTGTATTTGATGAATTCAGGAACACGAAATTTCTTTGGGATAACCACATTTGGGACCAAACACATCTCTGCTGCCCGTACCGGGTCATATAAGTCTATCCCTTCAATGGCTTTGAGTCTGGCTTCCAACGCCTCTATCTTAGCTTGATCAATGCTATCAGATGACTTAGCCTGTGGGACTCATTAGCAGATGCCTTCACGACTGTTGGGGATGGTGCAGGTGTTGTTGATTGCACAAATGTTGGATTTTGCTGAGGTTCTTGACCATGTTCGCTCATTCTTTCCTCAGGCTGAACTGTAGTAGGAGCCGGATCAAAGGTGATCGGTCGATTAGAAGGACCTTCATCAGAGGTATTTCTTAGTGTTTGCTTGAGTAAGCTAGTGAGGTGAGCCACACTTATTTTCAGAGACTCCAACTCGTCGTGCAAATAGGCCTCACGTTGAGCACGCTCTTCATCTTCCATATTTCTTGCTCGAAGTCGGGTGTTGTAGACTTTTTGGGGACCTATATTTCAATCTGACATGTATGCATGTTAAATGTATGAACATGTAATTTATATGATGCACTTGCCCTTCAAGGGATGACATATGATTATAACTCTTGCATGATGAAACAAGAATCTTGATTCTTGCCCATACTGTTCAATGAAAATTTTCTGAGTGACAGTCTTGAGTTCAAAATGTGTCAAGGGTTTGCCTTGATGTAAAGAAAGATAGCGCATACAAACTAAAAACAGGGTCTATTCATTATATGAATATGAATAGGTTTTCTATCTGGTCTCAAAAGAGTCTCATATTTGCCCAGTGACGTCCTTCGTAAAGGCAGTATGGAGGCGTTGCAAAGAACAGTTAAGGCACGTATGCCCACCATTACCAAGCAGACTCTCAGATATGAGTTGGGTGTTTCATGCATCTGAACCCGACCAATAGTCATAGGGCAGATCGTTAATTCCCCACTTAACTTAAAGGCTTGTGTATTCGTGTAAGCATAAGAAAATGCATATTAAAAATACAGATGCAAACCACAACAAATAAAACACAATAATCAGACAAGAACAAAGCTTAGTCCACAGAATCCCCAGCGGAGTCGCCATTCTGTCGCACGTGTGCGGCGGCGCGGCGATCGTCCACCCTCAAGGAAAAATCATAATATTTATTTATTCCTTGAAAATAGGAAGAGACAAGGAATTCTTGTCTCTATATGTGAAAATATGGACTAGGAGTCGCCACCTAGTATTCTGGTTACTAGGAACCTTAACTGGTCTTTAGAGATCGGGTACGGAGACTGGTTGCGTAAAGGGAAGGTATTAGCACCCCAACTACGCCCTACCTAAGGTAGGCTGCATTGTTTTAATGTCTGATAAAATCTAAAATCATATTGTGGTTTTTTAATTGTTGGTTCGTTTACGGTTTAAGAAAAGTCCTCCTCTGTAAGGAGATCCTTATCTTTATGGGGTAAAAAACTAATTATTCGAAGTCGTCAAAAGAAAATATCTTTTTAATATCAGGAATACGATTTACGTATAAATTCATAATCCCTTATACTAAAATCAAACAAAATAATATTTTTGTTGTTTTTGAGATTTTGGTCAATGTTCTATTGACTTTAATAAACTGGTTATTAAAGCCAAAATGAATGCTAAAATATTGTTTTTTGACATATGAAAAATACGATATGATTTTTAGATTTGAGACACTTGGCCGTATGCACAAAAACATTTTTTTTCTCTTTTTTTTTCAATTTTTTGTACTTTTGGAATTTTTTTACGAAAACCGGGTATTTTAATATTAGATTTTTGTATTTTTAACAACATAAAATACCACCCAATATTAATTAAAATGACATAAAAACTACACAGAACAATTATAAAATGCTGAAACAAATATTTTTGATTTTTTTTCTTTGAAATGGGCCGGGTTAGGCCCAAATGCATGGGTTGGGCCGAACTTGGCCCAAATGCTTGGGCTGGTTACTGTGCACATAGTAACCGGGTTACTGTGTGCACAGTAACCAGAGAATTAATTAGCGTGCATAGTAACCGGTTAATGTGCACACAGTAAACGTGAATTAATTAGCTAGTTACTGTGCACATCACAGTAATTAGCCAGTTGCTGCTGCAGAACGTTTATGAAGCTGAAGCAAAAAAAAAAAACGACAAGGGAGAAAGTTACCTGGAGCGGTATTGATGCTGGAAGCAACTGATGCGGCAGGGGGGGTGGCGGCGGCGCTGGCGGTTCGCGGTGGCGGCGGTGTTGTTTTCCTCTCTCTCTCTCTCCTCTGTTTTACTCTTTTGTCTGCTTCTTCTTCTTCTTCTTCTTCTATCTCTCTGTCTCTGTCTCTCCCTTCTGTTCTCTTCCCCCTCTCTTTGCTCTCCCTTCTCTTCTCTTCCCCCTCTCTTTGCTCTCCCTTCTCTTCTCTTCCCCCTCTCTTGGTCTTTTCCCTTCTTTTCTTTTTTTCAGTAGCCCTCCCCTATATTTATAGGAAAACAGGGGAGGGCGAACGTGTTGGGGCGGCTACTGTTGGCCGCCCCCTCCACTACCTTCAACGGATAACAACGCCAGGCAAGTGAGTGTCCATGGTGGGCGTCTTTTTGCGCAATAAACGGGAAAGAAAGTAGGTGAAAAGAGAAGAAAAAAAAACGATTCTTCTCCCTTGCTCTCTGCGTGTCCAGGGGAAGAAGACGATGGTGCCGTTTTCAAACGGCACCGTTTTGCGTTTTTTTTATAATATATTTTTTGAATTTTTGAATTTTTATTATTTTTTATGTGGGACCCAAAAATGGGTTACAACAATGCTAGTCGAAATTATTAAATAACAATGTGAATCAATATTTATTTATAAAATATTTTATAAATAACTTTATAAGATAAAAATATTTTATAAAAAATAATCTAATTTTAAAAATTAAATATAAAATTTATTTATGTTACACAATTCTTATATGAAATATTTGTTTAAAACAATACAAAAAAAAGCCACACAATATTTTTACCCAAAAAAAAAAAACCCTTATTCATAATTAAAACTTGATTAATGTTCTTTTTACACCTCAAAATAATTTAGAGAATATTTATTTTTACGGTTAAAATCGTGTTTTGTAATTTTTAAATTTCTTTTATTTGAAATCATTATTTATATTTTTAAATCATTTTAATATATTAATATCAAAAATATTTTTTAAAACTAAAAAATATATATATTTTTTATATTTTTTAAAATAAAAACACTTTAAAAAATTTCACTAAAACACTCTCAATCACTAACTTAATAGGAAAGAAAACTACCTTAATATGAAAGAAAGCTCGACTTGCTTGCCATCCGCTTTCAAATTCGCAGTAGCAGCAAAAAAAATAAAAATGAATCTCCTTTCTAATGCGTTCTCTCTACTGGAACTCGACGCCGAAGACGATCGAGTAAACATCGCTTCCTCTTCAAAGTCTAAATCATCTAACAACAAAGGTACTCTCCACCATTTTGCTTCTCTTTTTCACTCACACACTGCACGCTTTTACATCTAGGTTAATCCGAAGGCTCGAAGAATTTTGACTTAATTGTTCTGATAAGTATCTGATTAAGCAATAATTACAAGAGAAACACAAAAAGGTTTTGCTATTTAATTTTCAGTATTGATTTTTGTTGATTTAATTTTTTTTTCAACAGGAAAGAGCAAGAAGAAAGTTAATGACTCGAATTTAGTGGTAAAAAAAGAGAAACAGAATGAGGAGAATTTGGTTACGTCTTCTTCAGAAGTTTATAAGATGCCGCTAGTGTGGATTGACTTGGAAATGACTGGTACATTTGTGCCTGTTCGCGTTTGAAGGTTTTGAGTATTATCCGCGATCTGGGGTTTGTTTTTTAGCTCATAGTTTTCGAGTTTTTTTGGTTGCAGGTTTGAATGCTGAAGTAGATAGAATACTGGAGATTGCTTGTATAATAACAGACGGCTATTTGACCAAGTCAGTGGAGGTATTGTTCAACTTAAAACGCTTTTTTTCTGTTATACTTGACTTGCGGCTTCGATTTGTTGTTTTGTTTTATTGTGTTTGTTTTTGAGTTTTTATCCTATGTAAGTGATTTGCTGTTTTTGCTATTAACTGGAGGTTATGAAATAGACAATTTGAAACTAGAATGATAGAAGAATGAGTTGGGGATGTCAGGGTTTTAAACTTTTGATGTGGTTGGGAAACCGAGATGGCAACAGTATCCAAATCCAATGGGTATTTGAACGACCCGATCTGAATGGGTGGTTTTTTTTATGAAAAAAAAATAGTCGTGGTTAGTATTTGGATAAAATCTGAAAAAACATTCGTGGCAATGGTTAGATTATGGTTTTCGGAAATCCCAACTGCAGTATAACCAATATGAAAACACATGTACTTATTATATTTGGTTATATTGTGAATGGATGTGTTTTTAATTTTTTTTTTGTTTTTTAACTTATTTGGTTATTGTTAGTGATATGTTCATATATTAATAATGCTTTTGTCTACATATAGTCAACTAAATTTGTTAAAATTATTGATTCTAGAAAAAATTAAAAATGATTTATTCAATTAAGTCTTTTTTTTTTTAATAAAAAAGGTGTATGGGTCATGGATATCTAAATTCCGATGGTTTGGATATGGTTATTCAAAATCCAAATCCAATAAATGATGAATAGGTTATGATTATTGTTTTTTTCATTTGCATATTGTTATGGTTATACTACTATCCGAATCTGTGGTTACCTATTGCTATCCCTGTTGAGAAATGGTGAATGCTGGTGTTTGACAGTACAGTTTTAGCCTCTACCTCTTGATTTTACTTGCAATTTTTCTTAAAACTTTCAACTTTTTGCTTCAGAAATTTAATGTTTTAATTAGAGGGAAGTGGAGTAACTTATTTCTTTTGTTTAGATCCTCACTTCTTTTCAGCTCTTAGGTCAGATAAGATGGTTTAGAGTTGGGACTGACCTGGTGATTTTATATGCACAGCTTTTCAATAATTTTTTATCCATAATTCTTTCAGTTTAACTCTTCTTGCCTATCATATTTGGGAGGCTAAACACCCTTGAAGGTCAATCTTTTTGTTTGGTTGGTGGTACCCTATTACAAACAGTAGTAACTTGTAGGTGAGTAAAATGAGTAAGGTACTAGCATCTGATATTTGCATAATTTGCATTAATATAGAGAGACAAACTATCTCATTTTGCGTTGTCATTGTATCTTTGCATACCTGTCTTTTGGTATATGCTGTGAACAATGGTTATCCCCATGATGGCTAGGGTTCTGCAATTGATGCTCTTCTCTGATTTAGGAGGAATACAAGAGAGGTGGAGTGCTGACAGCAAAGAGTTCAGACCTCTTGTTTGGTTGCTGGGTTGACTTTTTAACTTGCTCATTAATGTTCTGGATCCTCTGGCTGCTAGTCAGTAAATTGTTACTGTTATCTCTCAACCATTCAATGCATTAGTGGGAGCGAGGCTAACTAATGATTGGTTCAGATATTATCAACAATATAACTTGGGTTTAGAAACATCATACAATTTAATTCAAGGTTTCTCCTTTGCATGTTAGAGAAATGGGTTTTGCAGAACGATGAAGGGCTTGAATTGCTTGGTTTGTTTCTACTGTTAGGTTTTCTATGCTCTAAGATGGTTAACCTACTGGGATTTCCTTCAATCCCAGGGTCTTTGGCTATGGGATCTGCTTTAGCTATTCTTCTTTTCTGTTGAAACTTGCAATGAAAGCTTCAGGCAGGAGACTGTGGCAAACTTTCAGTTCTTCTACCGGATACTGTTGTTTTCAATCATGGAGGGGTACATGCAGAATGTAGGGCTCAAACCTCCTGAAAATTTCAAGTTTCAACTATTGCTAGTAGGATTTAATCCTGGTGAAACCTCTTCCTCATCTTGAAGCTTTCTCTACTGCTAGGATTTTGAGCACTTATCATCCACCTTTCCTAATTTCATAGACTCAATGATCTTAGACAAAGCTAGACAGATGTGCTCAACCAGGGCTTGTTTTCTCCTTGCTTATTTTGCTGTTTAAATTTTATGTAACAGAGGATCAGAGCTCGAAACAATGGTTTATGTGGATTTCACCTAACCTAAATGACATATAATTTATTTGTTCTGAATGATAATCCAAGTCATAAAACTTGAAATGTTACTTTTGGAATTGTTTTGGCTATAATTTTAACTGTGGGCTGACTTACAGAGAAGCTAAGCAGAAAGAAGAGTGTTGGTCACTATAGTCAGATGTCATCATTTTGTTTATTTATAATACTTGTGGTTGGTACTGCATGGGAAATGGGAATGGAGTAATCCTGTTCAAAAAAGAGGATCTCGTGAAGCGTGATGTATAACGAAGTGTTTAAATATATATACATATGGTTCTGCTGTATCATTTGCTCGTAATCATGCTGCACTTATTCATGGTCCTTTATTCCTCTTAAATAACAAATATTATGCATGTATGATTACTCCTAATCTTGTAATCCCTCAATTTCTAATCTTTTAGGGTCCTGATTTGGTTATCCATCAAAGCAAAGAATGTTTAGATAGAATGGGAGAATGGTGTCAAAGTCATCATGCAGCTAGTGGTATGAACAGTTGATGATAAGAAAGCGAAAGATATGAAATGATTTCGTATTATTTTCAATAGTTGTCTTGACTAACAAGTCACAACATTCTAGGTTTGACAAATAAGGTTCTCGGAAGCAAAATTACTGAAAGTGAAGCTGAAAAGCAGGTATGAAAGAACTTTATCAAGTGGAAGTCGTTGTTTTAACAAGTATTCCCAGTCTACAGTCTCTTGTGATGTGTGCTTTATTGTTATTTATTGGCATGTATTTCACAAAGCAATCCTCGGAGAGTATTGAACAATTCTGTCTATTAACTCCCACTTGGTTCATACTGGTTCTCTTAACTTCTCTTTCACTAAATCTTGACCTTCAAATGGTTCTTCATGATTGGGAATATTCTCGTGTGCTTAATACATGTAAATGATCATATATATTATTTTTATGTACATTAATAAAAAAATGTATAACCTTGGCTATTTTGTTTTTTTTCTAGTTTATCTAAATCTTTCATCTTGTTTGATGCACATGAATATTTTTTTTTGAGATACCTCTTTCTTTTATTTTTTGCATTTTTTTTCTCATGCATTGTGATAATGGGTAAAATGTCCTCTATGTGAAAAACATCTCTTAAAACCTTATTCTCTTAAGTTTTGCATATTTTTTCTTCTTATTCATTTTTTACATGGACATGATGTCTTCTATGTGAAAAACATATCTTAAAACCCTATTTAACAATTAATCACATATAATTCATAATCATGTTCCTCTTTCCTTTCATTTTGACTCTATCAAAAATCTAATCCTTTCATTTTGATGTATAATGTGTTTGCTCACATCTAATTCAAAAATCTAACCCCGCAATCTTATAGTCATGTTCCTCTTTACTTATTCATGTAAGGCAACATCTATATCATGGCATTCTAGTTGAATGTTTTATTCATGTCTCTCATGCACCTAATTATATTCTTGAATATTGCAGGTTATAGGATTTGTGAAGAGACATGTTGGTACTCACACACCTCTTATAGCAGGAAATTCAGTTTATGTGGATTTTCTGTTCTTAAAGGTATCTGACTGTTTTACATTTTCTTTCCCACCCACCATAATGTGTATTAAAGAACCATTTATATAGTGCACTTCTTTAATATTTGGTTTCTGAGAGAGTTTTTATGTATGAAATCAATTTGTTTCATCATATGGATGCTCATCAACACCAATTGTTAGCATGCTTATTTTTGGATGATTGTTGTGAATGTTGGCTTGAGATCTTAAAGGCATGCCAAAATTTCGAAGCAGTTGCATAATCTACAAGTCCAAGTGGTTGCACTTGGACTGTTTTTTTATCTTGCTACACATATGAGAAATATTTTTACCCCTAGAACAGTGCATTGTCGTTGGAGAATTGCATAGTTCTTCCAGCTCAAGGGATTAACTAGTGATTGCACTTTACTTGGACTGTTTTTTTGATCTTGCTACACTTGAGAAATATTTTTACCCATAGAACAGTGCATTGTCCCCGGAGAATTGCATGGTTCTTCTAGCTCAAGGGATTAACTAGTGGTTGCTTTCATTTGAGGACAAGCTGCATTAATATTGTTAACAGTGATGCTGGTCAGGTTGTCATGCAGATCATGTGCATGGAGATATTCATACATTCAGTTTCATTTGATACCCTGATCTCATATGTTTGACATCTTCTTTATTCAAAATAACCTGTTGGCATTTTGTGATCTACTCTCTGCGCAAGATTTTGTTTCCTTGGTATTTAAACATCAATGCATGCCTGTAATATCAGGGATAAATTATGACAATATGGCCTAATTTTGTTTGTTGAATGCTAATTTCGAGGTGAACTTGACTGGTGAGATCAGGTTGCAAAGACATGGGCCCAATAATGTATTGATTCGAGGAATTTTGAGAAACTGTAGATGTTAGGCCTTTACATTGGAAGAAAAGTTTTGGACAGCTAAAGCTTCACAGTTTCTTATTTTTTTAAAAAGGAGTATCAAACCAGATTCCCAGTCCTTGGCAATCTTATAATGCTTTAGGGGGAGGCCACTAACCTCATTCCCATAGTTTTTAAAATGAAATGCAGTTGCGGCAGAATATGAAATTTTTGGAATATTTTTTATGTTCAAAGTAATTGTGGTATCCAACATTCCATCGTATGTTTCTTGGAAATTCATACAAATTTAATAAATGGAACACTACTTTAACATGTAAGGTGATTTATTTAGGGATTTTTCTTTCCTTTTAACTCCAAAGAATGAAGTCAACAATTGCATGATGCATGTTTTGTTTATGTTCAGTGATTATCATCCCAATTTTCTGTGATACCTTGTTTTCTGTTTCTTCTGTTAGTTTCCCATATTTTTGCAATATTGAATGGGGGTGATATCTTCCTTACTAATTGTTCCGTAACTTTATTTTTCTTATTGTGATCTTTTTTTTTGTCTCCTTTGCAGAAATACATGCCAGATTTGGCTGGTCTCTTCTCTCATGTTGTCGTTGATGTTAGCAGTGTCAAGGCTTTGTGCATTCGCTGGTATCCTAAAGGTAAATGTCTAAAATTACAACATAGATCCTGAAAGTTTGTTATGTATCATTCTTAGGGATAACTCAACACCATTGCTGCAAGTCAATGAGGGTACCATGCACACCTTGCTTTCTCAGTTTTGTGTTTGAGGCGCATCACTCTCATGTTTCTCTAGGATTGTATCTTAACTCTAGAAAGCCGGCGGGGTTCCCAATTCCTAGAATCCCCCACCCCCCCCCCCCTCCCCACATTCTCCTTAATGGAGGATGTCTTGTCTCCTCTTTTCCAACCTTCCAGGAAAGGTTAGACCAAAAGACAGAGATAGAAGAAAAGGTGAAGACAGTGTCACAAGTCATCGCTTATAGTGTTAAACTCTATTTTTCTAGTTGATATTTCCTGAAATTAATAAACAGTTGGAGTATTATCACCTGTTCTTATGTCGTTTCTGTGATGAAAGGTTTGTTTATCAATTAACATAACTTGTACAGATCAGAGGAAGGCCCCTCAGAAGGAAAATAAACATAGAGCCTTGGATGATATCAGAGAAAGCATAATGGAACTCAAATACTACAAGGAAAATATGTTTAAACCAAAGTCTAAGAAGTGATGCGAAAACGCACCACATGCATTCCTTTGTGCAGGCGCTCTTTTCGCTCTTTTCGCAGCACCCCGCACACCATCGCCAATTTTTGCCGAAACTGCCTCTTGGTTGTTGTAGAAGGTGCATGTAATTTTAGCTGAAATGCTCAACTTTTGAATGTCCGTTATCATTTAATCTCGAAGTATGGCTGGCTTTATGACATTACAACACTTGTGTATCTATCTATGATGAAGTCATGGTTATTATGTTTTGAAGAAGTAGCTTTAAAAAAAGCTATAAATTGTGACTTTTTTTAACCAAAACAAACCTTCCAGCAGGAAATATCAGCAGCAATTGCAACAGAAATACAAGGATCGAGAAGCACAAGATCCTGAAACTAAGCAACATGGCAAAACATCACCATGAAAATGGAAGCAGTGTCCCATTACACGACTATGCCGCAAGACAGGACTTTGGGCCTACAATTCATATAGGCACTCCCACCATGAGCATAGTTGCAACTAAATCTGAGATGCAGAGTCCTTTAATAGATTGTTCCAACAGAGTATTAAGGTAATGTTGGTGCAAGGAACATTGTTGCTGCAGTCAAGATCGATTGCCTCTGGAGTCTTTGTTCATAGATCACAGCGCTGACGTGCACTCCAGTTTCTTTTAATTCTACAATAGAAATTTCATTTCAGAAAACTAAACCCAATAATATGGTTTAGGTGTTTGAGAGTGTGGTTGCAGTTATTTTTTAAAGTGTTTTTTATTTAAAAATATATCAAAATAAAATATTTTTTTATTTTTTAAAATTTATTTTTGATATCAACATATCAAAATGATCTAAAATTACTAAAAAAATATTAATTAATTTTTTTAAAAAATATTTTTAAAAAATATTTTTAAAACACTAATCCATGCTATTTGAAGAAGCATGGTTGCCATGATTATAGGCAATATAAATTTTTAATAATTAATGAAGGCAAGTCACACACATGCTTGATAGATGTTCACTGGACGAACAAAAAGAGACAAATCTTGTGCTTCTCACGTATTCTTAAGGTGCTTAGGGTAAATAGTTTGGCCTACTAAAAATCAATATAGAGGTCGTGTGCCAATGACGTTTATAATTTTTTTAATAAAATATAAGGATAAATTTAACTATTATTTGTTCATTTCTTTTAATAAATAAATTTACTAGTAATTAAACTCTTTTTAAAAAATATTTATTATTTTGAGAATATTCATTGAACTTCTGTAAAAGGCTAAATATCTGGTCCTTATACATGGCATTCTAATTCTTTTAGCAAAGGGTTCAACTAATTGCGCATAATTAGCAAATTCCAGGCTTATTTTGTTCTATTTAGTTCTTATATTAGTGGTGGCTATGAAATTAATCAAAGCAGACAAACGGAGGAAAATAAAAGGAAGAACCTTAAAATATGTGAAGATGACTAGTTATTAAAGTGTTTATTAAACTCGACTTGGCCTATGAAGTGGTTCAAAGCCTAACTTGAACCGTGTTTTTTTTTTTTTAATTGTTTTGAAAAATAACTCGATAAAATCTGATTGATAACCTTGTGTGTTAACATGTTATATGGCTGACTTGGCTGAGGCATGTTAGTGTCGGCTTAATTTATTTTTTAATTTTTACCTAAAATAACATTATTTTATTTTTAAAAAACTGTATTATTTTGACAGACCCACCAAGCTTGACAAGGAACAAAAATTTGATAGCTATGGCTACTAGCAGTCCAAATTTATTTTTTAAAAATATAAACCACATCGAACTATATTTTCAGTAGTCTGGCTTTCTGTATTTAAATTCTTCAACAACAACAACAAAATCTTCTAAATTATGCCCATCTGTTTCCAGCTAGAGAGAGATGCCATTTATTTTGGAGTCTTTTTGGAAGGAATTGATGGGTTGTGTAAATTAGACTAATATATTAGCTATAACATGTAACTGTTCATAGAAAATCTACCAGGGTCTGCGACAGAGTTTTCAATGGGATTGAATCTGTGATTGCAGTAAAACATGTATAGCCCCAACCACGTAACCAAACAGACCCTGTACAGTGACCTTTTTCCTTCAAAGAATCCCAATTGTAAAATAAAGAAGGTTACAGCTTCTACAGTTCAGATGCTTTGCCTCTTCGACCAGTAACAGCTACGTGCTATCTTGCTTCTATATTTTTCGGCTATGGTTCTATCTCACCAAGTTTTTCTACCATGCATAGAGTGCACTAGTCCATTTGCCGTGCTAAGGTCGAACTAACTTTATATATATATATATATTAAGAGGGCGTTGAATTTTTTAACTACGTTATTAAACCTAATTTAATGAGTCAATCTTAAAACTTCGTAACTTATTTATCTAACTTGAGTTTCCAACTAAATCATACAGGAGTTAGTTCAAATTAAATTAATTGATTTTATAAATTTAAATGCAATCTTGATGATTGATAAAAATATTAATTGTATTTTAAAAAAAATTCTAGATGACAAAAAAATTATTGAAACAATGACATATTGGATTGATTTTAGTCCGTCAGCGACCCGAGTCATGAACTCCATTGAGTTTAATAATTTTATTTTATAAACTATTTTTTTATTATATGATAAAAATATATAGTCACAAAATTGAGCACCGTTCTAAAAAAATTATTTGAGATAATGATAATCTTATAAAAAACAAACAAAAATAAATCATGTTGTTTATTTCTCAACCAATCTAATATTGAAAGATAAAATCGATAAAAATAATTAAAAATAATTAAAGGATAAAAAAAAACAAATCCAACAAATGGGTAAACTCATCAAGCTTATAAACCGAGTAACTCGGACTAGCACACGAAACCTGTGAAGCGGGTTATGAACTCCAATTATATTTTTTTTAAATAGTTTTTATTTAACTAAATTATAAACAAAATTCACAAAATCAAGCATCAACTCAATATTGAGATATTGAAAAAAATAATTAAAAAAATTAAACTTGCCAGATTTGCGAACCAAATCAACCAGTCAAACCTGTGAACATGTTTATGAATTTTAAAAAGTTTATTAAATAGCTTTTCTCTAAACTATTTTTTTTACAATATGAGAAAAATTAGATGAAAAAAAAAAGAGTCAAGTTTAATAATAATAAAAAAAAGACGTCCAAACAAAACTATTTTGGCTTTATAATTGTTTTCTTAAACAAAAACAAAATTGAAAAAACTGACAAAATTATATCATAATATTTAATATTGCAATATAAGTCATTTAACTAGTTGTGTTTAATAAATTTATTTATTAAAATCAATTTGAAAAAGAAATCGATACATGCATAAGATTTATTGAATAAAATAAAAAGAAAAAAAATATTATACAAGGTTGCATAAAATTAAAAATATCCAATATAATTAAAAAATAATCACTATTTTAAAAAAGAATAAATAAACAAAAATAAATTTAGAGAAGTAAAATACAAACTTTAAAGTTATTTAAAATTTATAAAAGAAGCTTTAAATTAAAAAACATAAAACTTTATATATAAAGAGGTCAAGCCAAGCATCATCGGCTGCACACACGGGCTTTATATTTTTTTGACAGATAATAGGGTGGATGACAAGATAATGTCAACCTAATTTATTTTTTAAAAATTAGATGATGTTGTTTGGAATTTTTAGATTCTAATCACTATGATGGTAAAAAAATTAGGATGTCTTTTTTCTTTTTAAAAACCTATTTTCAACCAAAAACACTTAGAAAATACATTAATAACCTTGTTAAATTAGCCTTTAACCTTCAAAAACACAAAAAACCACTTCAAAACCCAAAATTAACATGAAATTCAATTTCTTTCATATGGTTTTTTAGGCACTTTCAAGGTTAAAAAAAAAAAAATTAATTCAAACTCCTTTCATCATATAAAACCATTTGAAATTAAAATCTACCTTTTTGATGACCAAAATCATATAAATAACATTTTTTTATCTAGGTTGAAATTTAATGATTCTTTCTCTCTCATCTCACCTCACCTAATAAGAACTGAAAAATAATGTATAATCCTGAAATTAATTTTTCTAGAATTAGAGAGACTAATTATTTAATAGCTAAAAATGATGGAAGACTCAAATGTACTTTTCAAATAAAATTAAAAAATACCATCTATTTTACCCGTGTATTTCACTTCAATCACTTGTCTTTCATTTCAATCCTCTCTTAAATAATACATTAAATTAAATGCTAATTTGAGCAAATAAAGATGCAATCATGCAATATATATATATATATATATATATATATATAATGAAAATCAAATTAGATATTTGAAAAAAATTACTAATTCACAGTAATATATGAGATTGTAAACAATGATTTTAGAATAATGAAAACGCCACCATTTAGCTTTTATTGTAATAAATGAGATCACACAAAGTATTGGGTAGGAAAAAAGGAGGTGTTTCATTGAAAAATTATTCAGTTTGAGACAAATTGTCAATTTAGCTTTATGGTTCTGCATACATCTGGAGTTGCTTTGAAATCTTGAAGCTATTCCATGGGCAAAAATGCAATATAATGAAATCTTCCTAAATCAGAGAAGAGGGAATAACGTGGACATAAAGCAGTTTTGAAGAATATTTTTATAAGGATAGTTTAATGAATCTTTTTTTTTTTTTTTTACTTGGATACTAGGCGAGCGGTTCATTTTCCTCGAACACCGCGTTGCCAAGCTGCAGAAGTAGATAGCTCATTTTGTGCTGAGAAACTCTTTGCAGTGAACATGGACTCAGCCTGGCGATTTTACAACAACTTGTTCTCTTTTGATCCTCTTTTCTTGGGTCCCTCTGAAACAAGGTAATTGACCGTCAAATAATAACTCCCAACAATCATAAACGATGCAAATCCACTGCGAGCCATTCGCAACCCCAGGCCACGAAACAAGACATTCCTGTCTGCAGGGTGGATCCCTGTATACCTCTCAAATCTATTCCCTGGTCGTGTCCATCTCAACAAACTCCTCTCCATAGAAATATACTGCAAGAAAACAATATTGCCACATTAAGTTTTTTGAAGTAAATTCACTCCCTTCTCCGCTTTGCCTTTGTTTTCAACTCATGTGACGTGAGAACCAAAACCAAAATGCCAAAACGTCAGAAGAATGGACAAAAACTCAAATAAATAATCCATCAAGATGATGCAGTGGTTATTTAAAAAAAAATGAATAAGAAATCATCTATGTTAAACCTGCCAGTAACAAGAAGCATACCTTGGGTAGCACTGTGCACTGTGATCGACATTTGGCAGTGTCAAAACAATGAGATGCAGCTGCAGCAATGGAACCAGAAAATCCAGCAGCAAGACTAACAGATAGAGGAGAGAGTGAGCCGACTTCTTCATTAGACCTAAAAAAAGGCATAATACTATAAGAAGAGATAAAAATAACACAGTATTGCTAGAGTGCTGCACAAGAATTTACTGGTTTCCAGCAGGGAAAAAATCACCCCCATTCAAAAGAAAAAAGAAAAGAAAAGAGGGAATGAACAGGCTGTGAAATGGCACTGAAATTATTGTACGGTATCTTAATGCAGTGCATCATTTTGAATTATATAACCGCAATAGAATTGATTAAGTTTCTAATAACTAGCATGTCCCTTGAATCCTACAGTGTTTTTCTCATCCATTTAGTTTAGGTAGTTCCTTCAATGTCAAAAGGTTACTAGGAAAACTAGGTTTCAGCATGAACATAAAGTACTACAGGTCAAGCAAGTGTGCGAGTCCAAAAACTCCCAATGAAAGCAGCCATTCTAAACAGTTCCGTATTATGAGAGATCAATATATAGTTTTCCAGTGATATAATCTATATAAGAACTGTCAGTTAAGTGGCTCTTTCAAGCATCTAATGCAAAAAAAGGTGGCAAAAGGCCTGAGATCTACATTTACGGTAATTAGAATCCCGAAAAAATGCTCAATCAGAGGAGATGGAATTCATTCAACAGCTCTAATTGGAAAGCATTCTCAGTTCACCCAAGTCCTATGCAATTACCATCTTGCAGCATTAGCATCTTATTTTAAAATGAGCTCAACCTAAAACATAAAATACCTTGGAAAAAACAAAAAAAACTACATATAACAGCAAAAAATTCTGTGGGACCTTTGATAAACAATGTGAGTAATCACTGAACAATCTCAGGTGCGATTTAGACAATACCTAGATATATTTAAAAAAGAAAGAAAGAAATGAAAGAAAAGAAATGATAAGATAAGGGATGGGTATGGTGGTAAATGGCTGGCTGTTATGTTGGCTTTGAAGGAGCTAAGGCTAGCATTTTCTCTAAGAAATGATATTGACAGACAAACATTAAATAATAGAGCAGAGGGGGTTTAAATGAAACAAAAAAAGAAGAAGCATATATAAACTGTATAAACTGACTGAATTATCAAACACTACACACTTAACAACCTCCATGTAGGAGTTCTAAAGTAACATAAATGTTGAACATTAACTAATTTAAATATAAAATGCACGTATAGGCTACTGCCAGTCATCTCATTCTAGCATCCTTTACCTTATACCATATGCTCCAATAGTGTTGGTAAATATACCTGGTATTCACATAAGACCCTGTAGACCACTAGATACAGACACAATAACACATCACAATTTCACTGGCAAAACATGACTTTGAGAGCCACATGGTAGCAAATATATCTCAAACCCTTGATTTCGTTGCTTCCAAAGATAGAAGCAGAAGACACTTTGAGACCAAGTTAGCATATGTTTAGCAATGTTTTTCTTTTCTTTTTTCCTCTGAACAATCTTCTCAATTTCTTTAGGAAAAAATGCCTTGCCAACTTGGGAATTACAAAACTATTCCAGATTAGCAACACAGTTGTAGGTTTCAAGAATATCATTAGAAGCACTTAACAGGGAATCTTGCTCAGATTAGTAGATGGACATTTTTTACAAACCTGGGTATAGGATCCATCCCAACTGCCTTCCAGTTAAGCATTATATCGTGCATAAATTGCCAGCCACTGAAGAATACCCCACCAAAAATAGAATCTCGAACAAGTCCTGATCTGATCCCTCTCCACAGTGCACCCCATCCTTCCAAAGAGATGATGCTTGATAGCTTCCGAACATCACAGACTGACGGCGCCTTCCCAGACCCAGTCATCATCCATGGGTACTCTAGCAAGGCACCAGCCAGATTTGGATGCTTACTGGTTAGGGTGGATAAAAGGGTAACAAAATGGTTCAATGCCTTCTTATCTGGAGTATGTCCAGGTAGTAATTTAGCAATAATGGGTGCAGCAGCTCTATTTTCAGTAACAGGGGTAGATCTTGGAACTCGAGATGCAGATGTAACCTGTGCACGAAGTTTAATAAGTTCAAATGGAGAGCATACAAGTGATTCCAATGCACCAGCGACCATTCCAGCCATAAGGGCCTCAGAGACATACACGTAGCTGTATTCTCGACCATCTGCCAGAATGTCAATAGCAAACACCACATAGCTCAATCAAAATTCATATATTCCGAACTCGTTTCCATAACTAACATCAAGAAATAAACTCGTTTGACTCAATACCATAAACTGACAGGGAAGGCGAAATTCTGAATACCTTTACAATAAGCAGTTAAAATTTCATAGGCTCCAAACCGAGCTCCAAGGCCAAGAGTTTTGCCTACAGTCAACCACCCAAAACCGCTATACAAGCCTAGCATGTTCATTTAAAGAAAAGGGATTCAGGATTATGATACTAATCACGCATTAATCCGAGAAAAAATTATCGTGAAACAGAAGCAGAATTCGTACCTGAATTCCCAGATAAAGAACGAACTCTATTTAAAGCCTGAAGTGATGTTAATTGTTTACCAGAATTCGAACCAACCTGATCTCCATCTCCAACAAAACAATAATGCAAAATAAGTAAGTGATTACATTAAGAAAATGTAAAAAAAAACGATGAATAAAAAGGCAGAAGAAACCTGAATAAGAACTTTGATAGTATCAAGTGGGTAAGTGACAGCAGTGGCCACTGTTACCGATCCCACTGCTGCAATCGCATGGCTTACGAACAACTGGTTCTTCAACCACTCACCCATTTTCTTCTTACTGATAAAGCTCACTCCTTGAATACGTTTTTGGCGTTTCTATGTAATGCATGGGACTTGTTCGATGAAATGCCTGAACCAAAAACCCTTTTTTATAGCGAAATTAAATTTGCAAAGGTGTTGTAAGTGAGGGGTGCACAAGTGAAGAAGAGAAGGAAATTCAAAAGGGATAGTTTTGGATTTGATTCTACATGCAACCCATCTCTGTAACTCTGGGGTTTTGTGGTCCTTGGGGCTTTTACAGAGACAAGTTCGGTTTTAGTCACTTGAGCTCCCAGGCTTCTTCTTTTATGTTCGGGGTGAGTAAATTGATTTTTGTACCTGTAGTTTACAAACTGTACGACTTCAGTCCTTGATATTTATAAATATTTGATTTAGACCTTTGATTTTTGAAATCGCTCAATTCCAACCCACTCACCCATTTACTCATTGATATTAATTAGTAGATACAAAGGATGCCCCATCTTGATATATATATTTCTTGCACAAGATCATATATCGAGTTCTTGTGTGTTTATAATTGTGAATTTGTTCATTGTCTTTTTTCTTTATTTGCACCCAATTATAGGGTGTAATGAATTTTGAATTATACAAAAATGAAGTTGATAGTTGATATAAAGATGTTAACTTCAGGATTGGAATGTTGATATAGAGATTTTAACTTCAAGGACTGGAATGAAATTATTTTTAAATTTAAGGATAACAGTATACTCCCTTGTGTTCATAAAAGTCTAAAAACCCGCTTGGTTCAGCGGGTTTGTTTTGCTGTCCTCAAGGCAAAATAATTCTAAAGTGACTTGCTATTTTCCCTAACATTTTTTTTTTTCCTTTTTAAAACATTAACTTCTCCAAAAAAAAATCTATAAAATTATTTTACTATCCAAACTGTAAAATTTGATAAAAACCACTGAAAAAATTTTGAGCTGCTTTTTTTAATGATAATTAATTAATTACTTTATTCAATAGGTAATTAATATAATTTGAATATTATTAAGCTTGATACAAATTTAACCTGAAATAAATATTTATATTTTTTAAAAAAAATTTATATATATATATATATATCATTTAACACACATAGGTATTACTATTTTATTGTTTTGTTAAATAATAAATAGTCATATAAAAAATATTTATATAAATACTCAAAATCTGATAATTAAAATGTTTTACTTAATTAATGGGTTAAGTATGGATATTAAAAAACTTGCCATGTCCCATCCCATGACTATCCATTTTCATCCCTCTAAATAATAGAGTGTTCATTTTTAACTAAATGATACAATTATAAATAATTAATGACTAATAATCAAGAAATAGGTATAGGATTTGTCTAATGATTAACGATGATTTTTTTTACATTAGATGCTTGAAGGAACCATTCTGAGTATCTAAATGTTTTACTCAATAAGTAATGTGTCAAGTATGAATGTTAAAAAAATTGCCCTACCCCATGACTATCCATTTCCATCCCTATAAATAATAGAATGTTCATTTTTAATTAAATGATGCAATTATAAATTATTAGTGACTAATAATCAAGAAATAGGTATAGGATTTGTCTAATGATTAACAATGAACTTTTTTGCATTAGATGCTTGAAAGAACCACTCTGAATATCTAAATGTTTTACTTAATGAGTAATGTGTCAAGTATGAATGTTAAAAAACTTGCCCTACACCATGACTATCCATTTCCATCGCTATAAATAATAGAATGTTTATTTTTAATTAAATGATGCAATTATAAATTATTAGTGACTAATAATCAAGAAATAGGTATAGGATTTATCTAATGATTAACAATGAATTTTTTAGTATTAGATGCTTAAAAAAACAACTTTGAGTATCTAAATGTTTTACTCAATGAGTAATGTGTCAAGTATGAATATTAAAAAACTTGCCCTACCCCATGACTATCAATTTCCATCCCTATAAATAATAGAATGTTCATTTTTAATTAAATGATGCAATTATAAATTATTAGTGACTAATAATCAAGAAATAGGTATAGGATTTGTCTAATAATTAACGATGAACTTTTTTTTTTCCTTACCTTTTGATTTTATTTGAGTTTTTATTGGACATATAAAGTAATAAGTGTTATATGTTGATAGTCTACATGGAACCACTCGAGTAATTGGCAACACCAAGTTTTCATTTGATTGTTCGTATGTTTTTAGGATTTGTCTTGGGAATTTTTTTGCATTATGACTACAAGTTCAATAGTTTGCTTTGTTTATTTTTTGGTTAATTTCAGAGATATAAAAGGTAATTTGGTCATCTTAGCCTAAATTATTATTTTTTTAAGGTAATTTGGTCATCAAAACATTGATTTCTCTATACTTATAGGTGTATACAAGGTCTTTTAAGGGACTGACACGACCAAAAGATCGATGTCTTTTTCCAAGTGCAGGAGTGTCGAAGTAATAAATAACCCGGCAAGACCGGGGTCGAACCACAGGGAGATTAACTATATAAATTATAAATAACAACAACAACAACAACAACAACAATACTAATAATAATTGGTAGTAATAGTAGTACTAGTAATAATTATAATAGTAATAGTAATGGTAATAGTAATAGTAATACTAATACTAATAATAACAATAATAGTAATAATAGCAGCAGCAGTAGTAATGATATTAATAATAGTAATAATAATAATAAAGAGGACTTTGAGATGTAAGATTAATGTGAGGATTAAACAATAATAAAAACAAATGTCAAAGTTAGAGGATCCACTAATGGTACTTCAAACAAGTATAGTATAAACTTTTATTACTCAACTGGAAACCACACACAAAGGAGGTTCCAATCAGATTATAATTGTTAACATGATTACATTAATTATCTTATTCGAGTAATGACAATACTCGTAAATATTATCAGGTATTCATGGTGATAATTTATGTTAACAACAAATCAAGTTCCTTTCATAGCACATGTGTAGGTTATACCATACGGTTGGGCTATGAAAGTGCCAAGCATTTGTTGTACCAAGGGTTGTTCAACACAAATCTAGATTAACCATTTAACAAGTAAGGTATTAAGAGTGAGCAAGAAAATAAATATAAAACATGCTACTATCAAGCATTAAAGTCCATGTTAAGTTTATACTATACTTATTCTTACACCATTAGTGTAACATTTTCACCTTGACATAATAGATTTAGCTAAATATAATAAAAGAAAGAAACATACATAAACAAGATAAGAACATAATTATATAAATAAAGGATAGAAAATGAAAAGCATAAACAAGATATTAATATAACATAAAATAAAACTTAAACATTACAAAATACAAAGAAAAAGAGTAAGAGCATGATCTTGGTCTGAACACCAAGATGCCTAAATGCATGGCAAATGCCTCCTTTTATAGGCCAAAATTTGAAACTATTGATTTGATGAATAATTATTGAGTGAGTGGCCACATCTTGACTTGGTGAAAATCATTATCTTCTTGTCTGAATAAAACGCCATTGCTAACGTTAGAATTGGAACCACCTGTACTCATGAAAGTTCTAGGAAATTGTCACAACTTTCCAGGAAAAAAAAATTTAGATCATTTGGACTTCTAGAACTCGAGATATGGGTTGATCACTGAACAGTGTCTGGACTGCAGAACAGATTCAGACTTCTACATTGTTGCTATAATTTGGACTTGAAAACGATATTTTTAAATCTTGGACTCCACATTAAAGTTGTAGGCCTATGTCTTTTTGAATTTGTGTAAAACATTGAGGTCATTTGGACATCTAGAACTTGAGATATGACTCAATTACCGAATAGTGTTCCAGTTTGGACTGCACCAACATCTCTTTTCTAAGCTTCACCCTCTCTTTATCTTCACAATTTTAGTAGTTGAATTCATCAATCAATACTTTGATTTATGTGATAGGCATGCATTTAAGATGAACATTTATCATATATTAAGGCATTTTATAGTATCATACTTGTTATTATAAAACTTTAGTTAAGGAGTTATTGATACTTCAAGTGCAAAATGATGATATAAAACCTTGATAAACATGCACTTTTAAGTACTAATCAGGGACCTATTATACTTACTATCTCATTAATGATATGTAAGAAATATTTATCTCTCATTAATGCCGCTGAAAGCAGAGGACTTTGCAGTCCTTTCTTTTCATGAAAACAACAAGATTTAGAGGGTATAAATATTCTTTAAACCATTTAAGTAAGGGTTCATAACTTTTTATTTATTAAGATAAACTTATATAAATTTCAGAGCATTAACCAACTTAAAACTCAAGAACAAACATTTTTTATCCTTGAGTTTAAGGCTCTTTTAAATCATTTATTACCTTAAGACATTTATTGTCTTTCCCATAAATAAACTAACTTTATCATCAGGGATCTTTAAATTCCTTTATTTAAATCTTTTTTATAGGTACTCAAGCTTTTACCATAAACCTTGAATTCCTTAGACTAAATAAAAGAAATTCAAATATTTAGACACATTGATTAAACATTATCTCAAACACTAAATAACTCATTGTTTACATATATTGGATTTTAGAATATCATCAGTGGTGCCGTCTGTAGGAAACACTTATAAAAAGTCATAAATAGCTTTTTTGATTTATTTGTTTTCCTTAATTATCATTATCAATGGCAGATAATCAAGACACTCCTAAAAAAATCGAGTTATTGATCTCCCTATCACAACAGATACTTCAACCCCCACACAACCAATCTTTCAATAACTTATAGAATATGTATGAGTCCTCACCCTAGTAGTGTTAGGAAATCAACAAGTGAGAAAAAATCCACCTTAACAAATCTCAGCCTCTCCTCAACAAGTTGCTACATCTCTACACTCATCTCTATATCAGTAAGCCCCGCTTAGTGTTTATAAATGATCACACTACCTAGTACAATACAGACAAAATAATCTAGTAAAAGGGTCTTTAACCTCAAGGGTCATCGAGCCATTCCAAGAAGCATACACACTCTCATAATGTTCAGGCGTAAAGTGGTTTTTCTAGGCATCTATCTGGGCCACATAAAAAAAAGGTTGTTCATCTATCACGTCATTATACCCTAGAGATATCAAGTTCCCCCGAACCTGATATGCATAAGAGTGGAAAATAGCTGAAATAGGGACTCATCTAGAAGTATATCTATATTCCTTATCAAATTATATATTCTTCTCTATCTAAATGTATGCTAAACATCTGTATACCCAGAGATTATATCACTACCAAAATGACCCTGGATAACTATGATGGGCTTACAAATCCCAAAGAACATATACAAAATATACATAGCAGTCTGGAGTTAGTCATTCACGATAGTTATGCCATGTACAAGATCCTCCATATGATCTTTAGAGGTGTCGTAAGAGCTTGGTACAACAACCTAGAACCAAGTTCAGTTGCCAGTTTTGGTGACCTATGTCCCAAGCTAATGGCATGTCTCGGTACAAGTATTCCAACTAAAAAGAGTTTCATTGTACTCTTTGGAATCACCAAAGCAAAAGACGAGTCTACAAAGGCAAATCTAAAAAGATTCAATGAGAAAATGTTTAAGGTTGAAGACTTAATCGAATTAGTAACTTCAAAAGTTCTTATCAGAGGTGAGGGGAAAAAACCTTATGAAGGGAGTTGTACACCCTACCAGATAGAAGGTTACTAAAAGTGAAGTAAACCATAAAAAGCCATATTAGAGTATAGAAGGCAAATATGTTGCGTCATAGTCCCCCATGTTTTACCAAGGACAAACAGCCATAAAGGTCCTCCAATAAGGTCGCTCGTCCAAGTAAGACCGCTCTTCCAAAATAGACAATAATCCCAAGAGGAGTCAGAAGAAATCATTCCATTAAACACCTCCATCACTAAAATCCTTGCAGCCACCAAAGCAAAATGTTTGTCTAATATCTTTTACCCATGAAGTCTCCTCCTAATATACCTACATCTAAAAAGTACTACTTTTTTCATAAACATTGTTGTAACCCAATTTTGACCCATTGGTTGTTTAATTTAATTTTACAAGGTTTAAAATGTAAAATCAGAGATTTATTTCGATGAAAAGTGTGATTTGTTAACTTGCGTGAAAACTAGGGACTACAATGTACTTTTGTCATTCTATCCTTATCTTCAAAGTAATCCTTATCTTCAAGATAATTTCTATCTTCAAGATAATCCTTGTCTTCAAGATAATAATAGTTATCCACTTTCAAATATGATTCTTAATTAAATTCAAACTTCAAAAAAGGGAGTGAGTTTGATTGAAACTTTGTTTCTCACACGCAAAGGGACTCTGACACTATAAACACAGACCTCAATGTGGAGAAAAAAAGAGAGGACGATTAGAGAGAAACCCTAAAATAAGAGACCCCAAGAGGAGGCTATTACTAGAAACCCTAAAAAAGAGAAACATAAAAACAAAAGAAGGGGGCGGCGAACCCTATACTAGCCGCCACCCCTATCAACCTTTTTTTTTTAGCCCAGTCTCCCTCGACTTCGCCTCCTGTAGTCGCACGCCTAGTTAAGTTGCCTTCCTTCGTTTCTAAAATAATTAATTGGTTACCGCTGCATGCATGCGTGAACCTTTCACGTATGGCTGGGCTAGATACAACCCAAAAAGAAAAAAAGAGTGGACAAGGTTTGGGCTTTAGGCCTAGCCAGCCCCAATTGTGTTTACTAAGGGTGTTTTGAAAAAACACACCCTTATGTCTTGGCCATAATTTTTATGCTCATTCTAATTTGATATTTGATCAAATAAACCCCTTTTCGATAACAGAAAATTCCAAAAATATTTGGGGGCCTTCGTTGATTTATTTGTGGCCCCCTCACACTTTTTTTATATTTTTTCTTTGTGTTTGTATTTGTTTTATAGATGTGCTCAATCTGTGAACTATTACTGTTAAATGCAAATATGTCGTGCAATGGTTTTTTTTTTTTTTTACTTCCATCTAAAAAGGGAAAATCATATTAAAGGATAAACAAGAAAAAATGACATAAAAATTTTCTTCTTCAAATTCATTTTTTGCAAAAATATTCACTGACGCCAGAGTCAGGACTATTATATTTTTTTGGATTTGTGCAATATTTACCAACGCCAGAGTTGGAAATATTCGTTAAAATTGTCCATTGATGCCAGAGTTAGGAACATGAAAGGAAGAATAAAAAAAAAAAGGAAAAAGGAGAACAAATTCTAAGCAATTTTAGACAAAACCAGCAATGCAGCCTACCTTAGGTATGACGCTTAAAGGGTGATAGCATCTTTCCTTTTGCGTAACTAGTCATGTACCATAGAATCTTTATTGACCAGTTAGGGTTCCTAGTGACCATAATACTAGGTGGCGACTCCTTGAATAAGACCTTTTCCTCTAAAATAACAAGATGTCAGATATCTGTTCTTTTATCTAATCAAGTGATAATTTTTAATCGGTCGCTACGATGTCCGGGTGTGACAAACACAAGGGACATGACCCCGATGATTGTTATATCTTACAGAAGGAAATTGAAAGGCTAATAGCTAAGGGCTACCTTTGTCAGTTTTTAAAGAAGGATTTTCTCCCTAAGCAGAACAAAAAAGAACATGGTCAATCTGCTACAATTTTACCTGTAATGTTAGAGGGAACCTCTACAGGGGGGATTTTAACAATAGAAAAAGGAAGCATGGGAAACAAGTCCTCACCACCACTAGATCGCTGGTTCAATAGCACGAGCCAATAGTTTTTACTCTTGAAGATGGAGAATGAGTTAATTTTCAACATAAGGATGCTCTCATCATTTTCATTCTTATATATAATCACATAGTATATTTAGTACTAGTAGAATATAACAGTGTAGTTAACATTATATTTGCGAAAGTTATGGTCTAAATAGGAATTCCCTCTTCAAAACTAACATTGATAAAAACTCTCCTCTTTGGTATACAAGGTCCGAGCATGCTAGTGAAGGGTGCCTTAGAGTTACCTACTGTAATGGGCACTCTTCCAAAATGTGTCTCACTCCAAAAAAAACTTCATGGTGATTGATATGGCATTAGCTTATAATGTCATTTTAGGAAGACTACTTCTACATCAAATCAATATCGTCATCAGTACCCGATATTTGGCATTAAAGCTCTTAACTCAGAATGGAGTAGTCATATTGCGAGGAGATTAGACAACCTTAAAATAATGTGCCACTGCTTGCTTGAAAGGCAAGAAAGTGTTGATATCGAACCAATAAGGGTCCTTGAAGGAAACAGTAGAAATCAAAATTGAGGTTGCTGAGAAATTGAAGGATGTTTGTTTTGAGGGAGATGAACAAGTTGTCATGAAAGTGGGATCCACCTGGGCTTGGCGGTCAACCAAGTCTAAGGTAACGTGGGTTTGGCAAACGCGTCAAACCAAAAAACTTGGGTTTGGTAGTCAACCAAGCCTAAAGTAGCGTGAGTTTGACAAACATGTCAACCTAAAATACTTGGATTTGGTAATCAACCAAGCCTAAGGTAACAAAAGGTCTAGTAAAAATCATAGACCCGAAGTATTTAGATTCAACCATTGCCAAGTTCTAAGGCTATATGCCTGATCCTCAATAATCCTTTAAAATAAAAGTATTGAAGGAATAATAAATTGTCATGCCTCTCCATCTAAATAATCATTCATAATAATGTAATGATTTTTCTATGTTCATAGGTGTATACAGGGTCTCTTAAGGGACCTACCATAATTATTGTTCCATTAATGATATGTAAGGAATATTTATCTCTCATTAATGCTGCTGAAAACAGAGGACTTTACAGTCTTTTCTCTAAAAAAAAAAAGATTCAGGGGGTATAAATACTCTTTGAACCATTCAAGTAAGGGTTCAAAACTTTTTATCTTTTAAAATAAAATTATATAGATTCCAAAGTATTAACCAACTTAAAACTCAAGAACAAACATCATTATTCTTTGAGTTTAAGGCTCTTTTAAGTCATTTGTTGCCTAAGACATTTATTTTCTTTCCCATAATTATGCTGACTTTATCATCGAGAATCTTTAAATCCCTCCAATTAGACCTATTTTTGCAGATACTCAAGCTTTTACCATAAGTCTAGAACTCCTTAGACTAAAGAGAAGAAATTCGAGTACACGAACATATTAATTAAACAATATCTCAAACACTAAATAACTCATTGTTTACATATCTTAGATTTTAGAACATCATTAGTGACGTTATCTATGAGAAACACTTACAAAAAATCATAAAGCTTTATTGTTTTATTGTTTTTCTCTAATTATCATTATCAATGACATATAATTAGGACAGTCTTGGAAAAGTTGAGTTACTGATCTCCCTGCCACAATAGATACTCTAGCCCCCGCACAACCAATTCTTCAACTTGTGGAACAAATACAGTTCCTGACCCAAATAGTGCTGGGAAATCAACAAGCAAGCAAAAATCCACCTCAACAAATCTCAGCCCCTTCTCAAGAAGTTGTTGTATCTTTCCACTCACGTCCACAATAATAGGCCTCACCTAGTGTTCATAGACAATTACACTACCTGGAAGAATGCAGATAAAATGATCCAATAAAGGGTCGAGTCATCGATTGAGACTATTTGCAGGTACTCAAGCTTTTACTATAAGTATGGAATTCTTTAGCCTAAAGGGAAGAAATCCAAGTACTCGAACATATTGATTAACCACTATCTCAAACACTAAATAACTTATTATTTACATGTAATATCCCATATCGGCGGGTGAGGGTTTGGTAGCTGGCCTTATTAGTAGTGTTGATTGCTAATATGTCTACACGTTTTGAGACTTCAGGCTCAGAAGTGGGTTCATGTCATCAAGAACAAAACTGTGAGGACAGTAAGGCCTAAAGTGGACAATATATGACATGTTGAGCTGGGCTGTTATATTTGGTATCAGAGCCGACCTCACTGGCTGTTCGGTTGTGCTGATGAGGTCATCGGGCTCCTTAAGGAGGGGTGTATTGTAATATCCCACATCGGCGGGTAAGGGTTTGGTAGCTGGCCTTATTAGTAGTGTTGGTTGCTAACATGTTGGGCTCGTTTTGGGGCGTCAGGCTTAGAAGTATGCTCATGCCACCAAAAACAAAACCATGAGGACAGTAAGGCCCAAACCGGACAATATATGACATGTTGGGCAGGGCTGTTACATTACATATCTTGGATTTTGGGACATCATCAAACACTAATAAATTATAACTAGAAGTTTCTCTTCTTTGCCACTTGTCTTCTCTAGTATTTGAGACATAGATATGTGCAGAGACAATGAGGATATCGGTGATTGCATTCAAATTGAGAAATATTTTAAATAAGAAATCAAGTGCCTGTAGATTAAATAGAAGTCCATTGTGTTTGAAGATTTTGCAAGATACTTATATCAGTGCTTAGTTACTTACTAGATATTGTCGAATGTTATGTTATGGGTCGAATTAATTTTTTTAACATAAAAAAGATTACTCAAGCAATGTAAATGTGTTTTCTCATAAAACAAATTAATCATAAAATTAAAATATGATGCATATTGGACTATATATTTTTTAAATATTGATATGACAGCATATTAAATGATATTGTTTTTCAAATATTGAGACTACGATATATTGAATCAACTCAATTAACATGTCAAATCTGTGATTCGGATCATGAAACCATGATAATTTTATAAAAATCAAATAAAAATAAATTATAAAGATCAATTTCTAATCGATTGAATTTTGAAAAAAAAAATCAATTATAAAAGGTGGCCCAAAAAACTAACTCGAATCAACTCGGGTTAACCTATTAAATTCATCATTTGGGTCATGAGATTAGGATAAATTCATAGAAAACAAATCATAAAAATTTATGAAGCCCTACTTCCAACATATTTAATATTGAAGGTTGGAATCAAGAAAAAAAAATTAAATCCATAAGATTTATATATAACCCAACAGAAAGGAAATAAAAAAAAATTGCAAAACATAATTCCCAAAACAACCTAATATTGAATGATATAATTAAAAAAAATACTAAATAGAAAAAAAAAATAGATTGTTAAAGGGTTAAATTAAAAATAAAAATTAAGCAAAAACACAAAATATTATTACAATGAATAGTGTTTTAGGAGTGGCTATAATGATTTAACCATACCCTTTAAGCAGTGTTTGGTTATTATCCTGTGATAGAAGGGACGAAGATAATGGAGACATAAATATGTTTGGTTGAAGAGATAGAGACATAAAAATAAATGTCTATAAAAATAGTTTTGGAATGAATTTTTATACTTCCAAAACAGGAGGTACAAAGAGGACATGTCTCTATAGATATTATTTTTTATTTTTTATTTTTAAAATACCATTATAAAATCTCAATTCCAAAATTATCCAACTAAGACATGTAAGATAAAAATGATTATTAACATAATTTTAAAACCTAACTTAAGTGTTGACTCGAAGCAAGTCTCGAGTCACAGATTTGGGAGTCACACGAGTTAACTCAAGTCAATATGAGAATAAAAGTTATTATTATAATTTTAAAACCTGACTCGGGGGTCAACCAGGGCAAGGCCAGGTTACAAGCCCAACTCGGGTTGACTCAAGTCAATGTATGGATAAAAGCAGTTATTATCATAGTTTTAAAACCTGACTTGGGATTCGACCCGAGGCAAGGTTCAAGTCACGGGTTAGGAGAGTCAAACTAGTTTACCCAGATTTTTTAAAAAAATCATCAAAGTAACCTTATTTTAACCAAAAAAAAATTCAAAATAAGTTAATGGTTTTTTTACCTATATTTTATCCTGGGTCAACCTAAGTTTTTTTATTAGGTCAAATGGAGTCAAATTTTTTCCTCTATTTTTTTTTAACTTGGACTAGTCCAAGCCCTAGATCAACTCGGTTCCAAGTTAATTTATCAAGTCAGTCCTGGTTTTATAACTATATTTATGATATTATTAATTTCAACTGTCAATATAAACTAAAATAAAAAAATAATAATATCTAGTTATTTTTTAAATGATGTAAGTTTTATAATAATAACAATATTAATACATATTAAGGGTAAATTAGACTTATTTATATTTTATTATGTCTTATCCATCACAATTAAATAGAATACAGAGACAATCACTCTATCTTGTACACCACTACCAAACACAATTATGTCTCCATCTATTTTATTTTTTTATCTTGTCTTCTTTGTCTCTACTTTCTTCATCTTTTTTTGTCTCGAGATAGCAATAACATGCTACCTTAGTGTTTTGTTAATATTGTTGGAATTCTAAGTTGCAATAAGTTCTAATGTAAGACAAAGTGCATGCAAGAATTATATATAAAAAAAACACTAAATAGGGTGAGTTTTTTTTTACTATAGATAAACATTGTTCACACACTAAAAACATATTATAGGCTTACAATTTAATTTTTAATTATTTATTTTGGTCTTCAAAGTTTTATTTTGGGTGATTGATCCTAATTGAAAGCCATTTACTTTTGATTTCTTAGGCAATGTTAGAATTGGAAGAGAAGAGACTGAAATGAAAAAAACATCAAACATGGTTGGCATGTTAAAGATTTTGTGAAAAATACACTTAGGTCCTCCATCTTTAAAAATAATTCAATTTATACAATTTAGGTCCCTTTAAATTTAAAAAATTCAATGTTGGTATAAAAGTTCCTTTTATTATTTTTTTACTTCTTGGTTAGAGAAAGGAAAAAGAGAGGTTCTTGGGTTTTAGCAATAAGAGAGAAAGTCGTTGTTCAAGCCATATCTGACCACCAAAATAGTTTTTCTTAGTGTTTCTGGGTTTAATGCTATGAGAAAAGTTTGATGATAGTGTTTTAGAGCCTCAATATTTTCTAAAAAAATTAAGTTGAGGATGACAATGACTTTCTAAAACCCGATTTGATTTTGGGTTCTTGAACCATTTTTTGGGTTGATGGATCGGTTTGTAAGTATTCTAAAGGTGTCAATGAGGTTTTTTTTAGGTTGAAATGACTTAAAAATTAGGTTTTTAAATCAAAAGAAACATTGCCTTATTTTTAGAATTTGTGCTCGTAGATAACACATTGTTTATTTTTTTTTTTTTTTAGAAAAATAGAGGATGACACCTTTAAAAAATAAAAAAATAGTAAACCAAGCCCAGGTGCCCCAGCTTATGCTTGAAAGCCCACCCACGCGACTGGGTTTTTCCTTGCAATGACCTCTTTTTGGGCCCGCATGTCTAGGCTCTTTTTTGGTCCTTTTTAGTTTTTTATTATTATTATATTTAGGTTAAATATAAATTTTTAAAAAAATTATTGCACCTAATTAAGTTCATAGCATAAATCACAAGTTTGACAAGTTAAAATACAACACTCAATCTTTTTTTTTTTCTAATTTTGTTTTTTTTAATGTAATTTTAAAAATAATTTTAAAATTTATGTTTTGATTGATATCCCTTATCTGTGAATTTTTTTTTTGTATTTAACCTTTTTTTAATAGAGATTTTTTTTAATTATTGTATGTGTATTTAATTTTTAAAAAGATTATGTTGATTCATCTATAATTTTTTTTTTATTTTTTTTTGTATCGATAAACTTTATTTTTGAAAATATATTTTTTATTTTTACATAATACTTATAATATGTGCAGTCTTACATAATATTTTTTTTTCTCTTTTATTTTATTCAATCATATTTTTTTTATTCAATTAATTTAATGCGTTATATATTTTTATTATCATTTAATAAAATAAAAATATTATTTTAATTGACAAATTTTGACAAATATAACTGGAAAAATATCTTGTCTTATAAAATTAAATATTTTGATCTATACATGACTTTAAATATTTTCAGTTTTGTTTTTAGTTATTATTAATAAAAAAATTTCATCTTGATTTATTTAATTATATATATGCATTATTATTTTTATTTATACTTAAAAAAAATTATATGTAAAATCACATCAGAAAAACCTGATTAATGCATATATAATTTTTTTTATATAAAAAAATACTTAGACTTCAAATCACAAATCAAATAGATAGTTAGTACAATCATGGGTTGCACGGATATAAAGAAACTTGACTTAAGAAAGGCAAAAAAATAACTGATTTTTTTTCAAATTCATAGCATAGGATAACTTCCATGTAAAGGGAAACATGAAGCAAAGATAAAACTAGAAACAAAAAATTCATAACACATTCTATGAGGGCAAAAAAAGAAGAAGAAAAAAAGATGTCAATTTACAGAATAAAATACAAGTTGCATTACTCTGTCAAGGGCAGCCTTGAAATGCAACAACCAAATTAGAACAACGAAAATATTGCAGTTCCAAGTATCCCAAACATGGAAAGGTTTTTGCCATCAGATGTGTTTCACTGGTCAAAATCAAGAAGGGCATCATCAACGCGAAAACAGGGAAATCCCTCTCCATGCCAAATCTGAATCCCTGGTCCTTCAAAGAAGCGAACTACTTGCTAAGATACTGCTCCTATTTTCCTTTTTGTCATGATAAAATTTCCGAGCTCCTCTAAGATGGACACTCATTCAGGGAGTTGGAAGAAGCCGATAAACTGTGATTTCTTGCTGCTTAAAATACCGTCGATCTTCTTCGTCAACTAGAACAAGATTCAAGTAGTACTTCACACTGAATTTGTTGTTTATGTTGCGATATGTGGGTGTCAACTCGTATGGACTCAGGAACAGTCTTACTGGAATCGATTCACCTGTTAGGGCATCAGTAATTGCATCAGTGTTGTAATCCTCAGAAATATGAATAGAGACCAGTACTCAGCACACAAACAGAGAAGAATAGATGCAACACATCATCAAATTTTCACATTTTCTCATCAAGACTTGGTGCATAAATCATAAAATAAAGGCATTATAGAAGCGGTTCATTGCTTCACATGGATGACATGCAATCACATAATTCTGAAGTCATAAAAATAAAGCTTGCATGTGTATTTCATGCATACATTTCTCAAAAATTATACAAGGTAACCATACTTTACAGTTTAGCTAAACTTCCAATAATGAGGTGCAATTCCTTTAATTTTGTTTTCCATTAAAATACGATTTGTTTTCTGTCTAGTTCCTACTTTTCAAAATTTTCTATTCTGGCATCTTTATTTCCTAGTGTTTCTACAAATGTCCTTACTTCATAGGCAAAAAAAAGTTTGCAACATGGCAAAGGAGTGTTTGACAACCTTAAATAAACAAATAAGCCTCAAAGGCATCTACAGTGGTCCTACTCTGCTGCCAGAACATTTTAAAAATCTTGCAACGCCAGTAACTTATCACAGATAACTAAATGTGAGGTAAAAGTTAAGCCATATCAAGATCAAGTTAAAATTCAAGCATGACAGGCATGATTTTAATGGTCTATAGGAGAGTTGTAATTTAAATGCGTCACTCAGATTTTCTGGGAGTGATTTGTTAAAAGCAATCATGCATATTATTGGTGATAAAAAAAAAAAAAAAAAACTAGAATACTATGAAGTTATGTACCTCTGACAGGAGCACCATCCATCAATTCAAATTTTGCAAGGGTCTCTGTCTCAACATATGTATTAGGCCCCGATCCCGTCGACTCACGGCGCCTGATCTCAAGCTCCATATTCTTAATCTTAATTCTCACCAGAAGAAAATATATTTTGCCAACAATGACATCCTTCAAGTGGTACCTGATTCATTTGAACTCAATAAGACTACATAAAGCTCCCTTCCAACTTAACTCATCATATGTCATTTTATTCACTATAAGCTTCGTTTAGACTTACTTGCTTTTACTGTATTCAAATTCAATATGAAGACAGTCCTCAATTCCAACTTCCATCTAAAAGTACCACCAAGAATAGCACACAGGGATCAGGATCAATTTTTAGAATGAGTTTTGAGTGCTAATTCATGATCAACAACCAAGTTTTGTAAGAGTAATTCATATATGTCATGACTTGCCTTCACAAACATCTCAACACAATATGTCAGGAATCTAGCTGAGTAATTTTCAAGTCAAACATGTAATGAGACAAAGGATGTCCTCGAACAACAATTAGGAAAAAACATGCATGACTTAAGGCTATGATTCATGCTTCTTAAGGCCTAATAGAACAGAAGAAGAGATGAAGTTGTATTGACAAGATAAACAAACATTTGAAGGAAGTTTAATGCGAAAAAATGTGTTTTCTCAGATAGAATTAGTACAAGTAAACTGTCCAAATAAAGAGCAATCAAACAATTGCAAAAGAGTTATTGCTTTGACTTGTGGATGTCCGTATAGTAATAGACATTCAGAAGAGGAATTATATCAATCCTGACCTTGATGCTGTTATTGATTGATGGAAGCGGAGTGTAGTTGTGAACCTGAACAAGAGTATTAAAGTTAAAACAAAACAAGCTGTTATGTGACCCTCTCAAGACTATTTATATTGACAAGATAATCAAACAAATAAAAATTAAAAAGCATTAGAACAACGACTTGCCTTTCAAGAACCTTACATCAAAAAGAAAAAAGAATTATCAGAATACCAATTTGCAAGACTGATTTTGAAACATAAATAGATGATATCCTGTGTATAATTTTAACATGAATATGCAAAACTACTTATGCATTGAGCAATTATTTGACTAACCAACCTTATATTTGGGCAATTGCTTCTTTATTAGTTGGACGTTGTCTGACTGCATTTATTTTTTTCTTTAATAGGAGAAGCACAATATCTACATAATTGCTCTATCTATTTGTATGGGAGTTTCTCAAACACTCTCACAGCATCCACTTCTGCAAGACCAATAGCAAGCACTGGCCCTTCTCATTCTGTCAATGAAGATTCTGGAATTCTAGTTAATTTATCAATCCTGGTCCTTAGCAGCAACCACTTCTGCTACAATGTCTCTAGCTACCATTCTCCACAATCAGGAAACCAGTAAATTCCTTTCATTGTTTAAATGATCCTTCATTAACCCATTATTGAACAAATTCACACCCTATTCTCCATATACTTGCCAACAATATCAGAAATCCCCAGAATTCAACATCCCCTCCAACACATTCCTCTATAAAATAATGACAGCAACACAGTAGAGATGTCAACTTTGAGAAACAGCTCCCCTATTAATTCCAGTAGATAGATTTGCAACCCCCCCACTCCCCTTTTTTTCCGGTCTAATTGATTAACTTCTTCCAACTTGAGGCACATGAAAGTGCTCAAGAAATATGAAAGAGGTAAATAAGACAGAAAATCCTACAAGTTGCTATTTAAACAAATTAATGTCACATGTAACACAAACCATATTCTTAAATCAACAAATAACACAAAACTATTTATATATATAAGTTGTTTGTTGCATCACTTGTTAATATGACAAGCATAACTACAACAGAACAATTATTCATCATTACCACAAAATCCTGGTTCTCGACAATGTTGCTGACATAATTTCGACTGATTGTCACTTTCAATATATACCTGTAAACAACAATAAAGCTTGCGTTGGCTTTTATGCTTTTTAAAAAATAAAACTTATTTTGGTTTCAAATTTCAAAATTATACTACAAGTCATTATAGTTTCTAATACTGTTTGCAGTCTAATATAAAAGTACAAAGAATGAAATGGTGAAAATCACTTTGAACTCTCAGGGAGCACAAAAATCAAAATGGCCATATGCCTCTCACGATCTCAAAAAATTTCTACTAATATATTATAGTTTATTCCCCACATAACATCCAGCTCTCTTTAAATAAATCAAATTCTGCTAAAAAACCTACAAGTAAATGCTCTAGCACCAGTATTAAAACAGGCAAGATTGATCTTTCTAAACAATGTTTATATGCATAACCAATCAGCCAAAATCTGGTTTTCTTACACGTGTCTCTGTGTGTGTTAATGCCTAAAGAATCAGCAATTGTCCCCACATAATAGAACTAATAAAAATCATTCAGTAGCAAATGCCAAACTATGAGAATTCTTTCACAATGAATATATAACAAGAAGAGAGAGGGAGAGAGGATCAGGTAACCTTTTGCAAATCATAAGAATCAATAAACAGTGAAGGTGAAAAAGCATGAAAGAAATAGGAAACAGATGAAGAAACAAGGGGTTCACTTATCTAGCCTGACAACCATAGGCAAGAGTATTGCTGGGTGCAAGTTGGATCATTGGTCTTCCAAAGAAAATTAGGGTTTGATTGCGGTGTTGGGAAACACCCCCAAGCATGCTTACAAATTACTATCAATTACACAACTAAACCAGTGCAATTCAAAAGGATAACCTACCTAAGCCTCACATTCACTCCATTGTAGGACTCATACGGCATTTCCACAGTAGAAAATTCAAAGGGATATGTCTTTCTTTCATATAATTCTCCAGGTACATCAAGTTCACGCACTGCACATGACAGGATAAGAGTTCATCATGGATAAAAAAAACTACCTTCACTAATTGATTAACAACACCAACCACAAAAGTAATAGAAGGTACGACAAAAATTTAAATTTACCATGTATTTGAAAAATAATGAAACTATTATACACATATATAAACTAAATAAAAAATGATGGCTGGACATGTTATACCATATAAAGCCCTTCATTAAGTGACCAATTCTACAAGAAATACATGTTTAGGTGCACTCACCAAGAGATGTAAAATCATAATAGTTGCCTCGATCAAAATACATTTCTGCAAAGAGGGGAAGAAATATGTCATACTCTGAAATGTGATTTCCTCATGTGATAAGCCAATAAATGTAGTCGTACAATTTAATGTTAACTTGAATCAAAGAAATATTCACCCAATAACTACCCCAAGGGGAAACAATCAGTTACAAAGAAAACAAGAAAGGGAAAAGATTTCTATTAAATTATTAATAATGTCATTTTTTTAATCATAAATGCATAACGGATGTATTCTACCTTTTTATCTGCTATTTTTGTCGTCTTAAGTCTTTCCTTGTATATTATTTTATATTCTTCTCCAAATCAAAATTCTTCGCAGAAAAAAAATATAAAGAGACTCTGTTAACATAAATATTACTATTTTGTGTTTGACAATAAGAGATAGCCACCATTCTTCCCTTGAGTCACCCGCCCTTTGGTGCAGACAGCATTTAACCCAAAATCTCAAGTACAACACAACGAGACTCTGTTAACATAAATAGTGAGACCAATGACAAGCTATAGAGATCAGTTATAGGCTTGGACAACTTATGCAGGAAGAAGAAGCTCTCAACATTGCTTTCTTTTCACTTCTCTTCTTACTTTTAAGGGCATTGATAATGCTTTCAAATCCTAGATTAGACACAAGCATTACAACTCCCAAATAATTCAGCATGTGTAGATTTCCAGCATTGCCTGCTTCCAGATCTTATCTTTCCTTATCTCGTTTATGTTAGAATTTTCCACATAATTGAATAGATAATAATAATAACAATAAGAACGTGATATTCCAGATATAAAATACAAGATCTAAATATCAGAAATGGAAGCAAATTCAACACACCTATTTGACCAAGCAGCTCGATTTTAACACCATTGTGTTCAACCTTCTTCCCTTGAACTGGTTCTATGACAACCTGAATATGAATATAGCAACAATAAAATTCAATTTCAGTCTCAATGACAACATCACCAAATATGTGACTTGTAAGATTAAGAAAAAAACCAAAAATTCAGTAGTTACCTCCCCAACAATGTTTTCTTGACTTTGGAAGAGAGGAACCATGACTGTTTGGCCATTTTCCTTCTTTAATGGAACCTATTGAAACACATAGAATCAATAGTTATATGCTTGACTAAAATGATTTTTAGACAGCCTCTCAACAAAATCCAATATTTCACTTCATGCAAACATATCTAGGAAAAACTCATTAGTTCAATAAAGAACACCACCCAATGTTGTCGCCCAATTGCTTAACTGATGTCTGACCACTTATGATGTTTAGAATATCAACCCTTTCATTGAACTCAATATGTTAGAGTAGCCATTGATGTAATGGATTTTCATACAAAGTTACCTCAATTTTGGGGGAAAAAATATAACCAGCATGACTGAAATGATGTGAGAGAGAAGACCTTTTAAACAAAGCTATAAATTCATCCCAAATGCTAAACAGGGAAATATAAAATTACTTTCAGACTTATTGCCAAAAAATATTTGCCTCATATTTCCTACTATTCAGCATTCTTGCAATGGTGGGTTGGATTCACGGGTCACCTAGAAATCAAGTGGCCCACAAGGCCCTTCTTTCATGTTCTTACATTCATATCCTAATCCAGAAATCAAACATCCTAGAAATCAAATTCAGTAAACAAAAGGCTTTAGCCTCCATCTCTATACGAATAACAACAGAATTCCTCACATTATACTACAGTAACAATTAACGAAAACGTAAATGTTTGACAACAATAATAATACAGAGAAAGCAGAAGACTTGAGCAATGTTGCCAGATTAACAAGGTACCTGTTTGCGTGTTCTTCCATCAGCAAAAATGATAGAAACACTACATGGTGGTTTAAAAGCTCCAACTAAGAAATTCTGAAGCACCAAAAATACATAGCAACTGCTTTAAAAGAAATTAATGCAAACCAAACAAATACTAAGACAGAACCCAAAATTACTTTACCATGATGATCTTTTGGTCAAATTCAGCACCGTATTGTTACTTTGTCAAACATGAAGGACCTTTAAAAAAAAGATAAATTAATTCCATGATTGAATCAAATCTTCTTATATATCTATTGAACCAGAACAGAAAAAAAATTAAAAAAAAAAACCTTTGAAACTCCTAAAAAACTGAAGTGGTCGATGAAAGTTGAAAGCTTTATGAGAATTGAAATCGAGCCCATAAATTACCTGGACTTGTTTTGAAATGGGTTGATGTTGAAATCTTAAATTAGTAAATAAAAGCAGCAGATCAGCATCGATCCCCTCAGCTCAGCTGCTCTTCTCTTTCTTCTTTCTCCCTCTCTTTTTTCCTTTCTTTCTAGCACAGTTAAATGCCAAACTGATGGTTGCTTTGTTTCCTCCTATTTAGCGGTAATCCAATCAAGATATTACACGTCACTGGCAAAGGTATTATTAAGGCACTAAGACAAACGTTGTTTAAAAAAACAAGAAAAGAAAAAGGTGAGGACTAACTACCAGTCTTTCTTTCTTTTCTTTTGTTTTTCTGGTTACAAGCTTTCTTGCTTTTGCTAGACTTGGAAAAGGGAAAGTTTTTGTGGGATGACTAGTAGCTTGATGATCCAAGCACTCAACTAAATCTTGACTAAAGTTATATTTAAGAGAATTAGTTCAATTTGTCCTTATATTTAGACCATGTTTCCAATTTGATCCTATAAATTTAATTACTTTTAATTTGTCCCTAGATTTTGGATCATTCCCTAATATATCGTTTTGTTAAGTTTTTCATTGAAATTGGTGAAATTACACTTATGTGGGAAACTCAAATCCCATTTTTAGTAGAAAAAAAAATGAATTTTAGCTCCAAATGAAAATCCTTTATTTTTTTTAATAAAAAATTAGGTTATGCTAAGTTTCTCAATATTTTTATCAAAGTAATTTTCAAAAGGATACATCAACAAATTGGAAATATTTAGAGTTATCCTAAAACATTAAGATAAATTAAATCAATTAATACGTTTATTTAACAACAATTTCTAAGAATTTAATACGTTTATTTAACAACAATTTCATTGAAATTGGTGAAATTACACTTATGTGGGAAACTCAAATCCCATTTTTAGTAGAAAAAAAAAATGAATTTTAGCTCCAAATGAAAATCCTTTATTTTTTTTAATAAAAAATTAGGTTATGCTAAGTTTCTCAATATTTTTATCAAAGTAATTTTCAAAAGGATACATCAACAAATTGGAAATATTTAGAGTTATCCTAAAACATTAAGATAAATTAAATCAATTAATACGTTTATTTAACAACAATTTCTAAGAATTTAGGATACATATAAAATTTTAACATATTTATTCCATTATTTTATATATATTTAAATAACAAAATTTCAAATAAAACAGCTACGCACTTAACATATTGCAAAGTATTTGCAAAGAACAAAATCATGTTTTTCATTTTTAGGTGACCTAAAACTTCTTAATTCACTAAAAAAAAATTTACACGGATCTCCCTCTTCATTTTCTTCGACCTTCTTCTTTATCTTTAATTCACTGAAAATTCTCTTCATGGATAATAGAACCTATATAAGGTTGTCTCCTTATATTTTTAACTGATTTAAGTATTAAAGTACCTCAATCTCTCCAAAGGGCTTGTTTTGTAGTTATACCATCACTCTAGTAATCATCAATGATGAAGATACTCCTACGCTAAATGGGATGAGGAGCATACACTTGGATCTCAAATCTTGTCATGGATTAGATAATATTATCTTTATAACAAAGTATGTGTAAGCTATTAAGAATATATCTAATGTGATGAGGAATAAGAATTTTTTGAGTGTTGATAGAGAATTATCACACGTTCATGTTAATATTTTCTTCTCTAGAGTTCAAGAAACTGGTGATTAGTAATAGAAGATCATTGATGATTGGTGATAGAAAACTCAACAACTACAAGATATTTTCTTTTGGTGGGATTTATGAATTCTTTGACAATAAAATTAGTTAATTTGTATAAGGGATTGTAATAAATAAGAGAATGAGCTTTTAATTTTTAAAAACAAGAGTATTTGTTCCTTGTAATGTATGATGAATGCTCTATAAAATAAGGGTATAAATAAAATATAGAAAATGTGTGGCTCAGAGGGTATATATAGCCTCTGAACTTTGTCATGTTTCTTGAATGGATGGATTGGAGCGTCATTTTCTCTTGATAATATTAATGATAAATAAATATCACTTACACAACATTAATTAGTGATAGTTATCCCTTGTCGAAAAATTAATATTGATACAAATACGGTAGGTCATTTGGAGAATTTTATACGCCCAAGGACGTAGAAAAACTATCATTCTTAACTTGTAACATTTTATGTTAAAAATCCATGAGAATGAACGAACAAAACCACATGACCCAGTATAGGGTCTAAAAAGATTATCATCTCTATATGTATTGGATTTGGAATGACTTTAAACCCAAAGGTAATAGGTCTAGCACCTAACTAAACTCATATGCACTTGGGCTAAACGCATAGCTGAACACAAAGTATTTCAACTTTGGCGTCTTGCTAAACCTATATGCACTTGTGTTCAACGTGTAACTGAACCCAAGGCAGTTGGGTTTGGCACCTTGTCAGACCCATATGTACTTGGGCTCAACATCTTGTCATACCCACATGTATTTGGGCTCATCACGTAGCTGAATTTAATGCAGTTTACTCTTGGCATCTTGCCAGACTCATATCCACTTGGGTTCAACACGTAGTTAAACTCAAGATAGTTGAGTCTGACACCTTGTTAAACCCATATATATTTAGACTCGGTGCGTGGTTGAACCCAAGTATGTTTGGGTCTGGTGTCTTGCCATATCCACATATACTTAGATTAGCGCATAGTTGAACCCAATGTTGTTTAGGTCTAGCACCTTCTAAGAACCATATGTACTTAGACTCAATGTGTAGTTGAACCCAATGATATTGGGTGTTGCACCTAACCAGACTTATATGCACTTGAGTTCAACATGTAGCTGAACTCAAAATAACTGAGTCTTGGCTTTTTGTTAGGCCCAAATATACTTGGGCTTAGCGAATAGCTAAACTTTAGGAAGTATGAGTTTAACATCATGTTAGATCTAGATCTAATTAAACTCAGCGAATAATTGAACCTAAAGATGTTTGGGTCTAACACATTGCTAAATCTATATGTCTTTAAGCTTAGTGTTTTGCTGAACCCATTGATGTTGCGTTTGACACCTAGCAAGATTTATATGCACTTGGACTCAATACATGGTTGAATTCAAGGATGTTGGGTCTCGCATCTTACTAGATCTATATAAGCTGAATTCAAGAAGGTTGAGTCTAGCATCTCACCACTTATGTATATTTAGGTTCAACGTGTAGCTGAATTTAGGAATATTGAATATAAAAGTAATGCTAGGTCCATGAAACCTGAACATGGTATCCTATAAAGTCTTAATACATTAAGTTATTATCTTGTCTTGTATCCTTTTAATTATGTTTTTTTCTTAAGTAAACATATTAAAGATATATTGATCCATCAGGTTTGATAAAGTATTTATAAGCGCATGAAAATATTATTCTCTACTAATTTCGTATACTTTGAAGATATATGATATGTATAAGAAAATATTTATCATGCACAAACTTTAATGGATATTCAATAGTTTTGAAATATCCTTGTTTCATAATAATAGTCTTGGCACACGGGAATTGTCAGATGACAAGATCAAATGAAATAGCTTCACGAGTAGTTCTGCTTAGCGTGCACGCAAAACATGATAATAGTAAAAAAAAAAAAATTGTAATTTTTACCCGTTTTATATTCAATTTTTTGTCTGGCATCCGTCAATCTCCAAGAAATAGCTTGTACCCTTGATGGAGCGTATGTTTTGTCCCCTTGATATCTAATATTAGACCCATTTTTTACAGAAATTATGCTCGACGAACTTAGAGTGTGTTTGGTATTGCAGTTGCTGTTATGATTTTAAAAAAATTATTTTATAAAAAGTATTTTTAGTTGAGATTGGTTTTGAAAAATATATGTTTGCTAAAAACTGAGGTTGAATAAAAAGTTGTTTAATGTGTTTGGTTAAAAAAAATACTTTTTTAATTGAGGTTATAAAATAATTTAAAAATATTTTTAATTTAAATATTGTAAATTTAACTACCATTATTACATCATGAAATAAATAATATTGATATCATATATTTTTTATTATTCAATTAAACTATATGCAATGTCATCACATACGAAATCTACCCAACAATGATTATATTTTTCATGGTTTCTTAAGCACGCAACAACAAAAACTGAATTTTCTGTTACATCATCAAGCGATATCCTTCTAATTTTTTGAATAAAACACAATTAAAATAAAAATAAAAACTGAATTTTTTTTTAACTGAGTCGGACCCGACAAGAACATAATTAGAATTGCGATCAAATTCCACAAATGCTACATCATTATGCGATATCCTTCTAATTTATGTAGTGTTATTAAATAATATTAAATAATATTAAATACTAGTTTTTCGAGTAAAACTCAATTTTTTTAAAAACAATTTCCAATTTCATCACGTACAAAATTCATTCGACAAGAACTATAGTTTTCATGATTTTTTGAGCATGCAATAAAATTAGGTAAAATATTATCAGGAATAAAATTGGAATTACAGTACGAGTAAATTTAATTCATCTTAAACTATTTTTTTAACAAACAAAAAAAAATATTGTTCACGTTCACATAAAATAGTGCTAGTGAAATCAATTAATTTGACTGTTTTTTTTTTTAAAAAAAAAACCTAAACCTTTAACATTGTAGAACACTGGTTTTTTTTTAAAAAAAAAACGTGTTCACTTTATAGTGAACAGCTACATTGGAGCCACGCTCCACTGTTAGATGAGAAGCAGCAAAATGCTGCTTCTCATGAAACTCCGGTTTCATGTAGGTCGTACCCACCAAAAGCAGCGTTTTTTAAGTTACCAAATGTTAATTAACGTGGCTGCGGGTGAGGTTCACCCGCAGCCACGTTCCCAAATAGTCACTTAGATGGTGTTTGGGTAAGCGGTTGCGGCTGCGTTTTACTTAAAACGCAGTTGGCAGGCGTTTGGTAATGAAAAAAAACGAGTTGATGTTCATGGGTCCCACATGTTTTTTACGTTCGGACCGCAGGTAATGAAAAGCAATGAATTCATGCTTTTCACACACTATGCATGCTAATTGCACTGTTGATTTTTTTTTAAGTGTATTAAATTTTTTAATATTTTTATTTTTTTTATATATAAAAAAAAAAACACTTGTTAAACAGTGCACACTAATGCACTGTTCACGTTTTTTTTTTTAGTGTATTAAATTTTTTAACATTTTTATTTTTTAAAAAAAAAAAAACACTAGTAAAACAGTGCGCACTAATGTACTGTTCACTTATTTATTTATTTATTTAGTGTATTAAATTTTTTAACATTTTTATTTTTTTTCAAAAAAAAAAACCATTAGTTAAACAGTGCACACTAATGCACTGTTCACGTTTTTTTTTTTTCAGTGTATTAAATTTTTTAACATTTTTTTTTTAAAAAAATATACTAGTTTAAAGTGAATTAAATTCACTCGTACTGTAATGTGAACAATATTTTTTCCCGAAAAACTAGTATAGAGTGAATTAAATTCACTCGCACTGTAATATCAATTTTATACCTGATAATATTTTATCTACGTTAAAAAAATTATGAAAACTATAATTCTTATCAGATAAATTTTGTACATAATGGAATTATAAATAGTTTAATGGAATAATAAAAAATATTTTATATAAAGTATTTTTTATTTCATGATGTAATATAAGTAATTAAATTTACAATATTTAAATTAAAAATCATTAGTATTAATATATATATATATATTAATTATTTTATAACCTCAATTTGAAAAGCATTTTTTTAACCAAACACATTAAATTACTTTTTCTTCAACCTCAATTTCAACCACAGTTTTAACCAAACACCTATTTTTTCAAACCAACCTCAACTAAAAGTACTTTTTATAAAACAACTTTTTTTTCAAACCACAAACACAAAAGCTACCGCAATACCAAACACACTCTTAGAGCTAGTGAGGGTGCACATTTCGTGTGTTATTATGATATAAAATGCTTTTAAAATAATTTTTTATTTTTAAAATATATTAAAATATTTTTTATTTTTAATATTAATGCATCAAAATTATAAAAAAAATATAAAAAATAAATTTAATATTTTTCTCATACAGAACATGTTTTTAAAAACAATTTCAAACTCCATCTACATCTTATTCAAGTGTATTTGTTTTATTGGTGGAGATTGTAGTTTTGGGTATGAAACCATCAAAATACTAAAACAATTACAAAAATTAGCTTTTATATTTTAATTTTATGTATAATTATATTATATTCAACTACAAGCTCAACCAAAAAAGTTAAAACAAACATCCTAGACTTGCTTTCTTTCACAGAGTGGAACGTGAAAGAATAAGGGCAAACTTACTGAGGAGTGTGCCAGCGTCCACATGGCGCTGATCCGTTGAGCCTTAGGCATGGTAATTGGGTCCTTAGCCCAGCCCACCTTCCTATTAATGGGTCTCTGGCCACAACCCAGCCCTATCACTCAGCATAACTCAAAACATCAGTTAATTTTGGGTCGGACCAGGTAGGAAAGCTCAAAATAGAATATGGGCCGAAGCCCGTATCCCATCTAGGCTAGAGCCTAGATAATGGGTTAAAATAGAGGCCTGTGAAAGAAGAATCTAAGTATGAGGCCTAACCCATCAAAAATTTATATTTAGCTTTCCCATAATGTTCTTATGGAAGGACAACTTGAGGGGTTAAATCTCATTGTGCAAACTTCAAGAGAATAATTGAGAAAATCCCTATTAATTTTAGAAATCAAATATATGTTGTAGATAAAATATAAAAAATAATTTATGAATCTATGTACAATAAATAATATTTTTTAAAAAATAATGAAAATAAAACACTCATCCTAATACTATACTTGTTTTACACACACACACCCACATCAAATCCTACTCATAAATTGTGGTGTGACACATAACCACGATAATAATATTAGTAATAAAATGATGTTTTGGCAACAATATCTGCATGATAGAAACATTGTTTTCAACAAGCTCGGTGCCCCGTGCCCGGCCCCGTCCACGATTAAAGTTTTAAATTTTAACTAGATTATTAGATTTTGATTGGGTTACCGAGTTGTTCGAGTTAATTTTTTTTTTTTAAATTAAAACAATATTGTTTTAATAAAAAAAAAATCAATGAGTTACAACCGTATTTTTGACCGAATCACATTAAATATTTTTTTTTAATTCGATATAATTTCAACCTTAAATTAACTGAGTTTCGAATCATCCAGTCGGGAAAGTTTCAGAAACATGGTAAGAAATGTTTTAATTAGAGATCAAATAAATCCAGCCTGTACTGAATTGCATGATTCATGTGGGTAAAGTTAAGGGTTGCAAACGTCGCCTCAGTCAAATCATGCTATTATTCTAATTCTCAATTGATCATTCAAAATTTATCTCTTGCTTTTCTTACCATACTTTAATTATTTGGAGAACAATGCCCTTTATTGACACCCATAATATATATATATATATATATATATATTCTTAGTGCATATTCTAGAAGGGATGGTGTCTTGTTTTTCTTACTTTGCCTAGAATATGATGGATCCAGTATGCATTAAATTATTATAGCTGATTGTATGCTGACTGTATGAGACTGGAATATCCATTATCCTATACTAAAAATCTTTGATTAGATTTTGATTTGAAGGTCATAACATGTTCTTGGATTTAAAATGGATTATTTAAGATCATAACTTCCGAGCTAATACATTCACAAGATATATATATATATATATATATATATATATATATATATATATATATATATTGTATTCTTAGATTTTAACAATAATTACAGACTTGATTTAGAGATTATTAGTAAAAAAACATGAATTATTAGATTACCGAGTTAATTTCAATTAATTATTTTTATTAAAATAATATTATTTTATTTTAAAAAAATTATTAGAATTTACTCAACAAAATTTGTACTTCTTTTTTCTGTTTAACTTCAAATGTAATTTGAATTAGATTTTGTATCTTGAATTTCTAGGATTAACCAGATAGTCCGGCCAAATTTAATAACTAATATTATAGGCATGAATGATAATGTGGAAATGAAAATAAGCAGGCATCTCAAAGTTATTCTACGTACAGTTTTAAGAGATATAGATTAACTGATGAGATTCTAGATTTATTTTTTAGAATTCATCAATTCATGTCTTATAAATTTCAAAGCTATTAGAGGCTTATATAATCATTAGCTACAGGACATATAAAATTAATCAAGGTAAACATAAACTGACCCGAACACCCAAGTCAATAATAATAATAATAAAAAAGTTATCCTGCATGCGTTTTCCAATTCGGTGTAGATCTATCCTTTCACGCCTAACTACTCTCCAGACAATAGCTCAATCGTCAACAGAAATAAATAAATGAAAACGGAGCAAGTCAATTTTAATTAATCTGCATGATTAATGTGAGAGTAGGACTGCTGGAGAATTTTGCTCGCATCAGCCACAGACAATAACGATAACGTTTTCCATCTTTCCCTCTTCAGGTTACGATCTCTTCTCCTATCGCTATAGCTTGGTCAATTTTTTGCATTAAATTGGAATCAATGCCTTCATATTGGGGATATTATCATGCATTCTTTATATATATATATTCATGGACCACATGCTCTAACATGCTAGTTTGTTTTTAATTTTTTTTTATCTTCTATCCATCAAGTTTTTAGTTAAATCAGACATAAAACCCAATTAAACCAAATATTTAAACATCCTAGTTTTTAATTTGTTTTTGAAAAAAAAAAATCATATTTTCCAGCTTTCTCTCGGCCAAGTTTTTAATTAAATCAGATATGAAACCTGATCAAACCGAATGCTCTAATACACTAGTTTTAGATTTTTTTATTAAAAAAATCACATCTTCCAACTTTTTTTAAGTTAAAGTTTAGTTAAATCAGACATAAACCGAATGCTCTAACATGCCAGTTTTTAATCTTTTTTGAAAAAGAATCATATCTTCCAACTTTCTTTTAAGTTAAACTCGGTAAGTTTTTAGTTGAGTCGGACATAAAACCATATTAAACAGAAATGCTCTAACATACTAGTTTTTAATCTTTTTCTTAAAAAAAAAAAATCATATCTTCCGAGCCTCGATCCTTAAACTAGTCGGCATCGGTTTCCCACGAGAAACAAGCAGCCTTGAACCTAAACTAGGTGGCGTTGGCTTCCTTGTCGAAGTTCAAGACCACTGATTACAGAGATACACATTTCCCTTGAAAGAAAAGGAAAAAAAGAACATAACAATATGAAGAATAATTTACAAGCTCCCCCTGGGCCAGCTCTAGCACATGGAAACTCGATGGCTTGAAATTTGGAAGGAAAAAAGTTACACTAAGAACATCAGAAATATAGTGGAGAAATAAGAAATTGACATGGAGAATGGAAACAACAGTAAACACAATCTTCTTCTGAGAAAAGTTTCCGAGAAAAAGGAGCAACAGGAATTACAGTACTTTCATCAATTTGAAATCTTCCTATCGAAGAGGAAAACAAACCACCCCATGAAAATGAGAAAAACAAACAGGACTATGAGAAGAAACCATGTTTCCCAACATTAATAACAAGGAAAACAAATGGAGAAGCCATGTCCGCCTAATTCTATGGAAATGAGAGAATATTTCCAGGGAAAGGGATGAAAAAAAAACAAAAGGAACAAAGATGTAGGGCACATATAGCACATTTGCATCGGTGCCGTTAACGGAAGTACTTGTACACTTCAAAATTGGCACAACTTTTACTTCGTTTCTTGCATGTCCTCCTCAGTTTTCCAGACAACATCATCAAGGCAGGTTGAAAGGTTTTTATAGAACTGCAGAAGACAAGGAACAAGAAAGATGGAAATATAAACCGTTTCTAACTTGAATGAGAGGGGACAAACTGTGGATGTTCTGGTTCAGGATAATCATCCAAGACATTGTCAATATATAATAAAATGACAAATCATGCATGCACCTATTGGTTGTTGGGTAGCATTTCGTTTAACAAGAGCAAGATGCATATGGATGGATTAAATGAAAAAGAAGAGAAGGAAACTATACCTTATGGAACTCCAAAGTGTCTCCCTTTGCTTTACGCACTTCAACCATATGAAGCGAAGGTGCCACTTGAAATATCTGATTGAAATGCATGAAACTGTGAATTAATACCACAAAATGACTATGGACTTGACTTTGGCAGCATTAGTAAGTTTAATTATAAGTTAGTCACAGACCTCGGTAGCAACATTAAGGTTTCCCTTTCTCCCAGCCTTCACATTCTCAAGCCTCATCTGAGAAAGACAATGATAGCCTTAAGCATTACCTCAGACCTTTTTAATTTTTGTCAAACGAATAATGAATACTTTATGCATTTGTTACCTTGTAATTTTTCTTGTGGACATCAAAACCAAGGGGCTTGGCAGCTTCTTCGATCTTGTGAATTATTTCATTGGCAGGGCATCTAGACGTGAACCTTGTTTCCCTCTTAAATTCCTGCTGCAAGTCATATAATCATAAACATAAGAGCTCCAATATTTAACAGAATTGCAAAAAAATTGACATTATAAACCTATCATATGGCCTATCACCTACGAAAGAAATCCTCATTTAAACAACTCAGATGCTGTTAGGTAGCCAATGCTACTTTGTTGATAGTGCAGAATAATACTGCTTTCATAGCAGAGGCTTCTAATTACAGTCTATAATAATCTCTCACTATAATTGACAAAGCTGGATATCTCTAATTGTCTGGAAGGAACTTCAAAAAAAATAATTAATGATCCATTTCTTGTTTATGCCTCGAATGGATAAACAAATGGACAATACTAGAGTCTCATTGCAGAAGAGATCCTGGATTGGTTCATACTCTAAAACATTGATTAATCCCTTCATAGGTTATAACATATATCACATGTATCGTTGATTTAGCAAGTTAATGTATCTCTGAAATATTTAAATGACAAGGGAAACAAGGAAAGGCATACAGCTGCATAAGCATGCAGACACAACACCAAACAAACAGACACTCCCCTGACTGCCAGACCATATCCGCATAAGAATGTGACAATGTCACCATCATCTCTTATTTCCACAGAAGCAGGAAGCTGATGTTTAATGTACTTGCATTAAAACATGCATCATCCACTGGAATACAATAAATCAGGTTTTAAAGGTTATGACATAAAAGAAAGGCCTTTCAACAAACAAACCTGTTCTCCATCAAACAAATTCCCAAGATTTAGTCCTTTAGACATAGAAATTAACTCAAATGCATTCATAGCTGTTGGTTGCTCTTCTTCCTTCTTCTCTGTTACATGGTGTTCCTGTTGCAAGGACAAATTGTTAACACTTCCTTCAAATTGTGTACTATTTTTTTTTTTTTTGCTAGTTCAAATATAAAAAGCTCGTCTTAAACTCACTTCTGAGTCCTTAAAAACAGCTTCAACATCATCCAAGTTGGTGTCCTCTTTCTCTTCAAACACAGGAGGCTTATAACCTATCTTAAACCATTCATCTACCAGGATTTCAGGTATGGTGATGCGCTGCCATAAAAACAAATAGTAAATTGAGAAAAATTATAAAACAATATGAAGTTGTGAGTAATGTTAATATTTCCATGCATTGAGGCCATTTTAAAGTATTTAAAATCCCAGACTTCTTGGAACATACTTTAAAAAAAAAAATGACTAACAGCATATGCTTGATGCAGTCAATGCATATGCAGTACACAAAGAATCAGAAGCAATATCTGACCTAGGTAATGCAAACATCATGACACTTTTTACACATCACTTGCAGATTTGAGAAGTTGTCCAGGCATCCTAATGATATCCACTGCAGTAACAACCTTTCAGTGTTCCAACCTTGCTACCTGATCAAATCTCTGAAGATTTAATCTCAGTTACGCAACATTCACATGCCTAGACTCTGGGAAGCTTTTACATAAAGTTCTATTTACAGTATAGATGCAACAAATTAGCATGAAAACTGGATAGGCTCTATTTGTCCAACAACAGTGTTATGGCAGCATTGGGATCAGAGCAGCTATTCCTTGTGCCAATTATGATGAAAAAGAATAAACATAACTTAAAATGCACATACCGTTCTTTGCAGTGATTTATCATATATAAATTTCTGAGACTCATTTTGATGAAATTTTGGTAGCATCTAAGAACAGAAATTTTGGTAGAATTATCTCTTACTTTTTGAAAAGAAGAGTTGTCAACCACTAGTTAATGTAGAAATCCTTTCTTTTTTCCTCCATTCTAAGATGCAGGAAATGTATTATAATCAGAAGCTCAAGCAAGGAATGTTAATAAAGCATAACTACTCACAGTCATAGGGCTGGGATCCAAAATTCGAGTTATCAATTTCATGGCACCAAAAGAGAGCCAGGGGGGGCAAGTAAATTCAGCTGCTGAGATCTGTATTTGGCAGAAGTAAAGTGAAAACCAGAGGGCACAGGAAAGGGGGAGAACAGTTTTATCAAATTTGTAAAATGCTCACTTTTTTATACAGGTTCATAACATTTGAATCATCGAAAGGCAAATACCCTGCTAGCAATACAAAAAGTATCACTCCACATGACCACAAATCTGCAGTAGTCCCATCGTAACCTCTATCATTAAGAACCTAAGCAGCAACACAGAAAATAATTAGAGGTATAAATGTGCCAAAGGCTTAAAGGGCAAACATATATGATCAAGAACTGTAGCATATAAACCGTCATCCAAACCTCAGGAGCAACATAATTTGGAGTTCCACAAGTTGTATGAAGTAGGCCATCATCCTGCCAAAAAAGAACCGGTTAGTAAAAAACAAAAAATGCTTTCCTTGCAGGAGTCACAGAAGAGACTTTAAAAAACAACAAAAAGATTATTTCCATGAAAAAAAAAAGTAACTGTAAGGAAATCGTTCTTATCAGTAGCCTTAAACAGGATTAATTTCTGCCACGCCTATTTTTATTGGCAAAGCTTGTATTCGAGAATAAGCATAGCATAGGCCTCTTTCCTTATTCATAAGCTTCAGTAAATCCCAGCCTGCTTTAATGAAGGTTGTTATTTTGAACCAATCAAATTGATAATATCCATAATAGGGACTTGGTTGGCAGAATGATGTCTATAAGACTTTAAATGAGATGAAGAATTGATGGTAGTTACCCTGACTTGTTGGGACAGCGCACTCAGCCCAAAATCTGAAACTTTGAGGTTCCCATAAGCATCCAACAACAAATTTTCTGGCTGCAACACCCAATAAAAAAGCAAAAGAACAATGAAGGTCATGATGAACAAAAATAAACAGCCTATTTACATGTTACAGGGTGATTAAAGTTCTGAGTACCTTAAGGTCTCTGTGAAAAACACCCCTGCTGTGGCAATAGTCCACTACATTGATAAGCTGCTGGAAATATCTCCGAGCTTCATCTTCTCTCATCCGTCCATGGTTTACCTTCGTAGAATTAAAACAGAAAAATTATGCATGCAAAGAAATGCTCCGTAATTGGTATGAAAATAAAGAGTCAAAAGAAACTTCCAGTCCTTTTAATGTTTTGGTTCCAATCAACACAAGATTGCATTATTATAAACAAAAACAAATGCATGATGATTACAACTAAGATTGTAATTGTCAATGATAAGGAGATAAGCCTTAACAGGTGTACAACAAATTTCTAGTACTTGTAATAGCATCCAACATATAATTCCCATAACTCTACCAAGGATCTTGAGCCAGTAAAACTGGTGGAGCATAAACTAGTGGAAAAAAAAAGGTTTGATAACAATACAAAACTTACAATTTTGTCAAAAAGCTCTCCCCCGGTGACAAACTCCAAAACAATAAATATCTTTGTCTTACTTCCCATCACCTGAAAAACAACATTTTTTTCTGTTAAAGCTTAAGAGGAAGATTTATATCAAAATACTGCTTTACATAACACAATTAAGATAGCTACTGACTCTTTGAAATAAAGTTTAATTCGAGGCTAAAATAGGCAAAAAGATCACAAGGTCAAACCTAACAATTATTTAGAAATCAAGTCATTTAAGGTAACTTTTACAAGCATGCTTGTTTCCGTCACTATTTCTATACAGACAATCCTTCATTCTTTACGCTGATGCTAGAACTTAACTCATATGGAAAAAATGGGACAACTGGATATTGAACAAAATTACTGTTTATAGTCTTAGCCAAAAACATGTAAGAAAAGAACCAGAAAATCTGATGTTTCTCCCATTTGGTAGAGATGGATGCAAGGGAAGACTAATTATAAGGATACGCATACAGCATATAGCTTCCCATTTGGTAGAGAAGGATGCAAGGGGGGACTAATTTTAAGGATAAGCGTACAGCATATAGCTTGTAATAAATGCTGAAGACTAAGAGAGGGACCTCATATAATCGAACAACATTTGGATGCTTGATAAGCTTCATTGTCGCAATCTCCCGCTTGATCTGTCAGAACAACGACAATTTTAGAATTCTGGGACAATATTGGAACACCTTTTCTGGTGGTAGCATATATATAAATAACAGAAGTCTATAGGATCCAAAAGGGAAAAATGGACCAGAATATTACAGAAGTGTACGAGAAAGCAATTGAAAAACAAAATAGATAATGCATATAGTATCAGTTTCTCTTGAGACATGTAAAGCAGTGAGAAACAAACAATTTGTCATAAAAAGAATTGACTAACCAGACCTGTTCAGCCATCTTGTGTTTGAGAACCTTCTCTTTATCGAGGATCTTCAGGGCCACAGGTTCCCCGGTCTCAGAATTCCTTGCAAACTTTACTTTTGCAAACGTTCCTTCACCAATTGTCCTTCCCACTTCATATTTACCCACTCTACGCTTGATTTTAGGTTGACTCATGCTTTGTGTATGGGTTCAACACTCTTATTCTTGCAGTTATGCAAACTTCGAACTCTTCCTGAAATGCATAAGAAAGTGTAAGTGCCAGACCAATACAGCAATAAAGTTCAATAAACATGGGATCTATTGAGCATATCCCCAATTGTGAAGAAATAGTCAAGACTTGGCTGGTTCTGGATGATTTTAAAGTTTGCATTACATATTCTGGAGATTACAACAATAAAAAACCTTTCCATAAAGTATAGCTCAATTAATATAGCAAATCAACCAATACAAAGAAACAACAAAGACTAAAAATGCCATAAAATGTGAACACAAGGAACTTACAGCATGATAGAAAAAAAAAAAGAAGCCATACTATGCAGAAAAGATCTACATCAACAACCTAATGAGAAAGCAAACAAACTAATCCAAAGTGATAATAACCAATGAGAAGCTAGAAAACACCCTGCCCAGTTGCCATTTTATCAGTACAGTGAATAGATCAGGTTGCCAAAACATAACCAGAAATAAAACCAGAAGGAGGTGAAACAAAACGACAAAAAACAAGTATCTAAGTTGAAAATCTTGAACTGGGAAAACAAAGAACTTAAAAATGTCTTCACCAATTAAGACAGATACTGAAAACACAATCAAATCAAGATTAAGTGAATTAACCTCAAATCCAATTGCAATCTTCACCAATTAAGACAGATACTGAAAACGCAATAAAATCAAGATTAAGTGAATTAACCTCAAATCCAATTGCAACCAGTGCCACCAAAATGCCCACGGAAGTGGAATTTAGACCAGAAACATCTCAGTGGTCAATCAAAGACTGCTTATAAAAGCAACTAAATAAATACTTTATAGTTTATAATTAACAAATAAAAAATGAGTTTAAAACAACTAAACAGAATCTTCCTCTGAAACACCATGTTAAAAATAAGAAACTATAGCTGAAGTTCAAGAAAGTCAAGAGAACTCAAAGTTCTTGCCAACTGAACAAATTCCCACCTCGAAAAACAAAAACCCAAATCAAATTGTACAAAAACTAACACATGAAAAAGCAAAGATAGGACCTTTTCCAAAAACAAAAGCCCAAGAATTATACTGGAAAGAAGGAAAGAAAAGGCTCTTGTGGTATAAAAAGAAGGAAGCTTTTAGCTTCAGGGAGAGATTAAAAAAATAAGTAAAAAAGTCAAAGACGAGTTTCAATGCAAATTCAACATAGAAAACATATCTTACACAATGGATAAATAATGACTATTAAAATAATAACAATGATTAGAAGGAGAGAGATGATATACTTGAGCAAGACTTTTAAAATATGGGGACTGAGAGAGGCAGGCTGATAGATAAGCAATAAAGGCTGGAAATTATTGCTTTAGAATCGGCTTTTGAGATGACTGGAAAGGCAGGATAAGGCAAAGGAAACGGCAATGAGTGAGACTGGTTTTGATGATTTATAGTAAGTAACCTTGTTGATGACGATCACCTCCTGGCCTCTGCAACCAGACAAATGGTTGCCTGCTACTGTACTCTACTCTACCTGTCTTAATTTTACTGCCATAATTTACTTTCTTACAGCAACACAAGCACGCGTCTACTAATGCAAGTAGCGAGAACAAATGGTTGATGTTAGCTGGCTGGCAGGAGCTTAGTAGGAAAGAAGTATGCCTCCGATATGTTGATGATTTTGCTGACTGGGTTTGCCTAAGATGCCACTTGGGGTTTGAATCTAAATTATAATAGGATGGCAACGGGTGTCTATGACTCATGTGTATCTACTATATTTATATTCTACTCTTACTCGTTAAGATGTTTAGATATATATTATATTCATGGCCCCTCATGTCGGAACAAACTTCTTTTTAACCTAAAATTTTTTAAAAAACAATTATGTTTTTTAAAAAATAAGAGAAAATTGATAAACAAGTTATACCTTAATTAATTTGATAATATAATAAAACAATAATAACAACAATAACAACAAATAAACTAAAAAAATATCTCGAGTAAAACTAAGTTAACACATAAAACATATAATTTAGGCCATGATATTGAAATAATCTTATAAAAAAAAAGGTTCCGACAAAAATCAATTATAAAAAAAACTTGAAAAAATATTTAAACTAACTCGGTTTAATTTTTTAAATTTGTGATCTAAAAAATTAACAAATTCCTGATCAATAAAATATTGGGGGATGAGATTCAAAAAAAAAAAATCCAATAAAAAAAGATTGAAAATAAAACAAATAACAAGATTATGTTCTGAGTGCTCTAAAATGCAAAACTTTACAAATTTTGTAGTAGCTATTGTAATAATTATTAAATTTGGTTTGGGTATAGTTTTTTTTTTAAAAAAAATTAATTTGAAATTAATTTAGTTTGATCTGGTTAGTTAAGTTAAAACCCGATTTAAATTTATTTTTTTAAAAAACTAATATTATTTTAATTTTTTTAAATAAAATTTATATGACTCATATCAATCTAGATTTAATAGTTTTTGTTGAAAAAAAAATACAATTTAGTTTTACCAACACAATAAGTTGTTTTATTATTAATATCTCATCTTAAATTTTAAATATAACAAGAAGCTAAAAAAACAACAACTCACTCTAAATTATTTTAAAACTAACCAAATGAGACTTGGAATAAGTATTTCTTTACATAATAATAACAAAAAAAATGGATGCATGGTGTGTTACTCGTGCGATAAAAACAATGCAATAAAAAATTTTAAAAAAAAAATAACAACAACTAAACAGTTGACCCAAAGGCTTTTTTTCTTCTTCGATTATTTTTTATTTTGTGAAAGTAACGTAATGTATTAGTCTTATATGATAACATTAAATTATCAATGGTGTGTTAATCGTGTAAATTGTAACGTAAAATGGGAGGCCGGACCACGTGGCCATGTGGGTGGTTTCCGTTGTTGTTGAAATTAGTGGTTGGACTGAAACTGCTGCAACTATATATATATATATATATATATATATATATGAAGACATGACGACAAAGGCATTTCTTTATTACCGAACCTCTCTCGGTCATGTCTTCTTTGGGTTAAAATGGCATTCATGGCGGTCGTATGGCTATCACTCCTTACATTTGGGACCATTTTACTCTCAGGCAATCCGACACCACCGCGTATGTTTGGTGTATAATAATGTAAATATATAAAAATATGGTGGTCATACAATCATTATAGAGATCTGAAGTGTATATTACGTAAATATATAAACTTGTAAAAAATATAGAAAAACAATCATAACTAAACAAATATTGAAATTTTACTTAAATAAAATTAATTTAGAGTACTTGTTTATTAGAGTCCTTAGAAGATATATAATCTATTATCAATGATTAATTATTTTTTATTTGTTATTAAAATTTTATTACTTTTTACTTGATGCATAATGACTTTCTTCAATATATTTCTCAATATTCCAATAATTTGCTCTTTTTAGATGCACGGCTAAACAAGATTGAATGAACTTAAATGAATAATAATCAATATCTCTTTATAAATATTGAACCTAAACTCTAGAGCAAAAGGAAAAAATGGAATGATATGCCTTTAGAAAAAACAATAACAAAGAGAGGAAAAAAACACTAATAAGATTATTGGATAATTTCTCACCCATCCAAGACACCTATTTAAATAACTTGAAAACCAAAATATTAATACTCATAATTCTTGAATCCTCACAATTCATGAATCTTTTATTAATTATGATAAATGTTTATAGTTCAAAAATTAATATTTTATAATTCATGAAAAGAATTCATGAATATTTATAAATTTTTGAAAGAATTCGTGGTTCATGAAAAACATTCATGGTTCATGTGCAAATATTTTCCTTCACTCGTATCATTTTCTCAAAACCTTTACCAAACTATGTCATTTAAAAAAAATCATGGTTTTAATTCTAAATATGAATGGACCTCATATATAATTTTTTTATATAAACCATTTCTAACAGGTAATGTGGTGTAGAGTATTTTTCAAAAGTTCTTTTCAATTGAAAATGCATTAACATGATTTTTTTAAAAAAATATTTTTTATTATTTTTGATATTAACATATCAAAATATTGAAAAACTCTTTAAAACATAAATTTTATGTTTTTTCATGCAAAAAACAATTGCAAAAGCAATTTTAAAAGCGAAAAATACCATAGTACCAAACCAACATTGAACCAATTGGTTATTAACAAATACGGATTGCTTAGTATTATTTTGTATCTCAAATAGTGTTATTAAACATGGTCGAAACTGATAGGTTAACCCAAGACCCTGTCTATCTAGGACCTTACTTGGATTGGGTTTTAAAAAATCAGGTGGTAGTTAACCTGATCAAACCTGGATAACTCAATAAGTTGACTTGTATCTTGGTCGATTTGGTCGACATAATTAAAATTCAGTTTAATTAAAAATATTTAAAATAATATTATTTTAATTTTAAAAATAAAATTTTAAAACAATATAGTTTTGAATTGGTTTGAATTAACCTGATCATAACTTAGATAAAATTTAATAACTTTGATATCAAGTTTAAGGAAAGAATGTGATGCGCAATAGAATAATTTATGAACTTACAATAATAGTCTGAGCTATTATCCTCACTATTCAAAAGATATGGATGGAATTAGGGTGTGATTGAAGTCACGGTTTGAAAGTTCAAAATAGCTTTTGAATTTTAATAATTATTTTATAGAAATTATACTATTTTCTCTAAAAAATAGTCCCTTCTAATAATTTTTTAAAAATTATTTTGGTAAAGAATTTTTGATATTTTGATCAAATCCTAATGGATAATTATAAAGTGGTTACGATATTTATTTTTTAAAAAAAATGATAAAGATGCATTTTTTGTGTATCAAAATATGCTTGGAAAACTTTGTAGGATTTGACCATATGCATAAAAAAATATATTTTATTATTTTTTTAAAGAGCAAATTAATTTGAATTTTTTAAGATTTTTTTGATTTTTTTTAGAAATATTTCAAAGAAAACTAGGTATTCTACTATCAGATCTGTATCTTACAGTGTAAATATACATCCCAATATTATGCAAAATTGGTATAAAAACATGTGAGAAAATCACAAAATTTTTTTGAAAGAATTTTTGAAAATATACATCCTGATTTTTTTTTTTGTTCAGGTTGGACTGGAACAGGTCCGATCAATTCCAAAGGTTAATTATTTGCAGAACGTGAACAATAATTCACGTTCTGCATACAATTACATAGTTGCAAACGATATGAGAGAAAAATAGAAGGCGACTTGGCAGAGAAGATGCAGTTGTTGTCATGGGCCTAGCGTGAGGTGTATGGATGTGATGGTGGCTTAAGGTGAAGCTGGAGAAAGGAGTGGTGGTCGGCATCAGCTATGGGAAGAAGGAGAAAAAGCTCATAGAGGAGAGAGAGAGAGGAGTTCGAGGTGGTTTTTTTACTGCTTGTGAGGAGTTGGGTTGATGGAGATGATGGTGGTCAAATCAATAATGATTTTAGTGGTGGTCGAAGGTCACGATGGAGAGAGAGAGAGAACTTGTTACAGAAGAAAAACTGGGGGGTTGGTTTTCGATCAAATTTGGACTAGATTCTTGCTTCACTGACCATGAAATCCAGATCTACATATAGGGGATGGAAGAGAGATATTTTTTAAAAAGTTGTCCGTTTTTTTAAAAAATTAAGCTAAACAATATTCTTACTAATTATCGAGGTTGCATTTGAACTTATGAAATTGATCGATTTAAGTTAGGCTAGATTTCACATGATTTAATTAAAAACTCGAGTTGGATAAAAAATTAAGGCGGTAAATCTCAAGTTCGACTAACTTTGCTAAGTTAATAAAACATCAAAAATTTATCCACATTCTTAATATTTTTTTATATTTTGAAAAAATAATATGTAAACTTTTTCTATGTACCGGACGTGCATCTTTCCCTAAAAAATATAAAATTGAAAAAAGACTTGGAGCTTAAAGTCAACTTTGATTGCCAAGTGTTCGAGGCTGCAAAACATACTTAGTTACTTACTTCATTAATGTTTACCTCCACTAGCAAATTCCATGAGCATATTCTTTTTTTTTTTTTCCTTTAATACAACTTATTTCTTTGTTGGATAAAGATATGATTATTAGCTGGATGTCTACTTTTTGTATAAAAAAAGCATTTCTTAATTCATCGAAATCATATTAAGAAAGAAAATATGTCAATAAAAAAACCAAATACCTGTGCATTTTTGAAAAAAAAAAGATTTTTAATTATAGTTTTAAAAAATAAATTAAAAAAAAACATGTGTTTTGTTAAAATTGTTGCAACATAAATACTTGTAAAATAAATAAAAAATATATTTTTGGAATAAAAAACTTGTTATTTTAGCTTTTATAATAAATCCAAGATTTAAAACATAATTATGTATAAAATCCAGTGCAAAAATAGAAACTATTTAACTAATTAAATATATATTTTTCTCAAAAGATGAAATTACCATGATACCAAATGTTTTCTAAACATGAAAAGAAGAAAAAATATATTTATTTTCTTTTTATTATTACTAGTTAGGTGGTCCGCGCTACATTGTGGACCAACCTTTGTTTTGGCATAAAAATATTTTAAAAAATTAAATATATTTTTCAAAAATAGAAAATATAATATTCAAGTAATTAGCTCGAGTGAGTTTAATAAACTAAGCTAAAAAAAAAAAACATTGATTCAATGCAAAAGATTAAATCTTGTCAATACTATGAGAATATATCTAAACAATATTTCAAAAACATCTCAATGATATTATTTGTTAGCAAAGTAAAAAATAAATGAAAATATGATAATTTCATAGAAAAAAAAATAAAATAAAAATAAGATAAAAAAATCAATTAATGTTAACTTTTTAAACCATGACCCAAGTTATAAGACCAAGAGCACTATGTATGAAAAAATTGTGAGGGTTTAAATCATTAAAAAACAACATGAAAAAATTCAAAAAAAAATAGAATAAAAATAATGAATGTTAAAATTAAAATAAAAAAAATAAAAAAACAACAGGAAGTTTTAAAATTGAGAGTTAAATTGAAAAGAATAAAAACATTAACAAAATAATAAAAATCAAAAGAACAAATACTAAAAAAAAAAAAACATAGATTGAAAGGTAAAACTAAAAACAATGAAACTTTCATAAAAAAAATTAAAAAAAACTAAAATATCATAAGAATAAGCATCAAATCCTAAACATTAAAACATAATAAAAAAAATGAATATACATAACTCTTCAACGTGTTTTTTTACACTAAAAAATAATCCTAGATGTAAATCAAAAAATATATACACATCTAATTAAACAACTCAATAACCATTGTGTAAAGTAATGGAAAAAAATTTATCAACAATAAACAAAACTGAAATTGAGAAAACTAAGCGAAAAATAAAGATCAAGATATCTAACATCGCAATATGGGTAATTTACCTGATTATATTTAATTAATTCCTTTATCAAAAAATTTTGTAATAGAAAAACACATAAAATTTGTAATAGAAACCGACTCACGCATAAAATTTATTGAGCAATAATTAAAAAAACAATGCAAGGTTGCACATACAAAAAATCTTATAAAAAAATAAATATATTTTTTAAATGTAATTTATATAAAATTAAGAAAAAAAATCATAGATAAATCATACCTACCTCTCTAAAAATTAAACACACCCAAATCATTTAAAAACAATCACAATCTAATTAAAACATAACCCAAAATTTATTTGAAAAAATATACACAAATAATAAATTATTTTTTAAAGAACTGAAAATAAAAAAAAGAGAAAAAAAAAGAACTATGCTAGGTGCTGTTAGGCCTGGTAAGCCAGGTCCATTGCTTGCCCAATAAAGCAACGTTCAACGCGAGGGTCTTTATTTAAAAAGAAAGGACACGTCACTTGCATCAAGAGACAACACATCGCCTGAGAAACCCATAATTTGGCAATTATGGTGGTTGGAAAAACAGAATTCTTTGTTTTTTTTTTTTTTTCACCCAAAATCTCATTTTAACCCATTTTGACCCCAAACACCTAGAAAATACCCTAAAAATCTTGTTAAATCAATACATGGCCACCAAAAAGCCAATAAACAACCCTAAAACCCGAAATTCACCCGAAACAAAAATCATTCTCAAGCTCAGATATGTTGTTTTAGGTATTTTAAAAGTAAAAAAAAAAAAATACTTAAACATAACCCCTCATTGACCAAAATCTTTACCAACAACCACTTTCTCTCTCTAAGCGAAATTTTGCGACTTCCCCTCTCTTCTTTCAACAGAAAAGGACTTAAAAAAAAGAAAATGAAGTTAGGTACCAAAATATCTTCAAATTCAAGGGATTGCCCACCTAGTATCTAAAAAATATAGGAATTAAAATGAATGTTTAACGAAACTTTCAACCCACCTCTATGTTACATGATATTTTCACTTCAGTCCCTTAGCTTTCAATTCAACCCTTCCTCCTAAATAAATATGCAATTGAGGGCTAATTTGTGGTTCAAAAGGTCAACTCAACAAAATAAAAATTTGAGATCAAAGTGAAAATTATAAAAAACAATACACTGCTCCAATTTACCGTGTATTGTAAAAGAATGAACAATAATTCCAGCATAGTAAAAGGCATGCCTTTTTATATATATAACAATAGAAAAGATGGATCTTTCAATTTAACATAAAAAAGAAAAAACTAAAACCAAAGAATTAGTTTCTTTTCATCGTTATGGACAGATTTTCAATTATAGTTTTAAAACTTGATCTGGCCTGGCGGGTTAACTTAGGACCCAACAAATCAGGGATTGGAACCGAGCAAGATTTGTCAAAAGATAAGGGAAGTTAAAAACCCGGTTGACCCGACAAGACCTGATCAAAAACTCGGTTGTAACTCATTGATAATTTATTTTATGTTTGTAACTAAAACAACATCCTTTTGATTTGTAAAAAAAATCAAGGTCGACTTAGGTAACCCGGTCAAAACCCGTGACTCGAGTCTTGAGACGAATTAATTACCAGGACGGGTTTAAAAACACTGCTTTGAACAAGTGAATTTTAGGGATCTTATAAAAGTAAAACCTTTGGCACAAGCTTTTTATTTTTTTTCATATAAAAATTATAATTAAAAAATCATTAATATATGACTTGACTATTTTACATTTTCAAGAAAAATTTACTTGATCATCATCTGAGGCATGAGCTGGATAGTAGACCGCATGGATTTAATAACTTTCTCAATTAAATTTTAAGAAGGTTGGTGTAGATGGTAAGAAAGAGATGATTTCATTGAGTCTCTCCCTTGTGAAATTACCTTATGCTTTGGCTTTAACACCGAAAGCAAAAGAACATCGCCTTCTTTTCCCTATTTCTATTGAAGTTGATTAAGAATAATGAAGAAAAAATAGTTTTGATAAAATTAAAATTTTTTTTATTTTAAATTAATAATATTTTGATGTTTTTAAATTATTTTGATGCGCTGATATAAAAAATAATTAAAAAATAAAAATATATTATTTTAATATATTTTTAAATAAAAAATATTTTAAAAAATAATTAAAACATACTTTTATATACTATAAAAAAAATTGTTAAAGGGGAAAAATGGGTTTCAGTTTTCAACCTAGCCAGGTCATTGCCTGGCTACGGCTAGGTAGTAATTCATGTGGCTATGAGACATGGTGGTCCCACAGTCCTCAAAGGGCACATGCCTAACCTTTCAACTAACGCCAGCTAATGCCACGTCCAAGCATTTTAGCCATTTTTGTACTACGGCCAAATCTACCCACACATTTCCAGGATGGAATGTTGTAGCTCTACCAAAGACCCCAAGCTTTCACAACCTAGCAAAAGAGAAGTTGTTAACAATAAATAAATAAATTAAAAATAAATATAAATCAAGACATTCAATTTTATAAAATAATATATTTATCTATTTATATCTATCAAATTTATTTATAAAAATTAAAAAATAAATATTGATCAAGATATTTGATATCATAAAATAATACATTTACTTGTTTGTGTCTACTAAATTTATTTATTAAAATCAATAAAAGATAATAAAAATAGAAACATATACAAAATTGATTGAATAAAATAAAAAAAATAGTATGTAAGGTCAAACATATAAGAAATATTAAAATAAATATTTTTTTATATAAAAAAATCTCATTTGTATAAAATAAAAAAATCTTCAAAAATTAAATAAAAAAAATATAAAAAAACCTCTATTAAATTTTTTTAAAACACATGGTCTAAGCCATGAGACCATGATAAATCAACAAAGAATCCCGAACCGCATGAACTTTTCAAACTTGTTATGCATGTCATTGGATCAAAACCACGACAAATAAAAAAACTACGAAGCTCATTCCCCAACAAATCAAATGTCGAAAGATAAAATTTGAAAAAAAATCAATCACACAAAAAATTATGATTAAAATATTCAGAGTAAAAGTTGAAATAAGAAATAAATTAGAGGGCATATAAAAATTTAAATTGGAGAGTTAAATTGAAAAGAAAAAAACTTTAACAAAAGAAAAGGAAATCAAAAGAATAAGGGCTAAATTGAAAACAATAAAACATAAGCTTTAATTGTAGGATAAAATTGAAAACCAACAAAAATTTAACAAAAGAGCCAAGAAAAAAAAATCAAAAATTAAAAGAAAAAGGATCGAATTGGAAAAAAAATATATGAAAAATTATAATTTAAAAACTAAATTGAAAACATAATTTTTTATAAAAGGACAAAGGACAAAAATAATTAATAAAAAACATAGGAACTGGAATTAAAAAATCTAAAAAATAAAAAGAATAAACATGCATTTTTTTTTGGAAGAGAAAGAAATGATGGAAGAAAAAAAATGCCTATCATTTATCATTAGACGCATGCCTTGATTTTTGTTTTTTATAAGGGTAAAAGCATGGTTCTATTGTACTCTAATGAGTGAGAAACCAAAAAAATTCTTGGTCAACTGCTATATTTTTTTTACATGAAAGGTAAATAAGTATTTTGATTTTTTTTTTAATTTTTTGAAAGTACTAAATAACCCTCAATCAACAGCTCAAGATTTTGTTTACTTCAAAAGGTAAAAAACTAAAACAACCTCGGGCATCTCCTAACAATCTTCCAATACCCAATGTACCTCTAGAAAATACTAAACTACCCTCGAAACAAAACCTCTTATTTTTTCCATTTTCCCACTCAATAACACAATAATAATATAATAAACTATATCTAGCTGTACTAAAACCATAGTTTTAAAACCCGGCCTGGCCCGGTGGGTCGACCCGGGACCCGGCTGACCCTGACATGAGACCGGTTCTGGTAGAGGCTAAAACCCGTTTGGGAATTGGCCCGGCCAGACCCGGTCGACTCGGAATCCGGTTGACCCGGCAGCAAACCTGTTGACTTTTATTATTTTTTGTTTTTTATTTGCTAAAACGACGTCGTTTTGATTTTTTTAAGAAATAAATTTTGACCCGACCGACCCGGTCAAAACCCGGAACCTAGGCCTTGGACCGGACCTTAAAACAACTATGACTAAAACTCCTCTCTCATGATTCCCAAGAAATAAACAGGCCACCTAGACTCGTCTGGACATCTGGCCGCATCATCAAACCATCTTGGCAGCAAGGTGAGTCGACTATTATAATTGCTGCATGCACTGGGCAAGGTATCGTCAAACTTTCCGCATCTCATCAACCACATATACAGACTATGTCCCCATCCATACCGACTCATCGGAAAGATACCGTGAAAAAGTATATTTCCGATGCAATTCTATAGGCTCCAGGAGAGGCCGTGCCTCAGCTGGAGAACGCCATTCCAGAGTAATCAAGCATGTGTTTAGAGCAGCTGGTTGAAATTTTTACTTCATTTTTTTTATTTTATATTCTTGGATGTTTTGATATGTGAATATTAAAAATAGATTGTAAAAAATAAATATACTTTAAAAAACAGACACCACAAATTATACATCATCTTGCTTGTTAACTGCTTTATCACTTAATATTCATGCCCAAAATGGAAAACAGTACCCAGTTCATCCAAATCTTGAGCGCAGGCCGCCTGAGCCTCTCAATCCATTATTGCTTATGAGATTCTTAAGATCCTCTAATTGGTCCCCAACACCACTGATATACAAATCAAGGCCAGCAGCAGCAATGTGATATTACGAAAGGAGTAAACCAATAAACCACCAAATAAATAATAATTAAAAGCTCTGCAACTGTCTTATAGCCTGATATGGTCATGTAAGTCTTGAATTTTCCCAGTTTCAAAATTATCAGTAAGCTATAGGTTTATACACTCTCCACTCACATTTTTCTTCAAAATGTATCGTCATTAAACATAGAACTCATTCAGGACCAAACTGAGGGAAATCACAAAAGAAAAGAAAAGTTTGCTCTTGAATCCACCAAAATACTGATACAACCAGAGTGCTTAACTTGAGGGAAATCACACAACCTGCTTAAATCTCAATACACCCGGTTGCTGACAGTTTGGTAAAGAGACCTGAGCTGTGTGTTCCATTTCTCAATGGCAGTATACTTTTTCATTCCCTTTGACCTGCAAGACATTTGACAGTGAGGAGGATGGCTGGCAGAAATAAAAGCCTAACATTTTGTACAACTATAATGAAGATGCAATTAGAGCTGCCATGCAAACAGTAAAACAGGACAGAAAGAAAGGAGAAGAACCGTTACCTGTCACCACGCTCTAATAGCCTGTTCACTTGATCAATGTGTCCGTCAATACGATTATCCAATATTAGTGAAACCAGCAATTGTTCTACATCTTTTTCTGGCACATTGAGTTCCTGCCAGTCAACCAGATTTGTAACGGGGAATAGAAGTTTCTAGGGAATATATAACTAAAAAATTTCAATCAAGTTAAAATTCTCAGTCAATGCTAAAAGGTCCTAAAAAATAATAAAAATAAAACATAAACAACAGTATTGCAGTAATTGTGCACAATACTGCAACGATAAGAAGAGACCACTGCCTTCACCTTTGATATGAAAGGAATCCTGATTCTTGTGTAAGGTTTAATAAGCTTAAGCAGAACTTGAGTCCTCACATTCTTCAACAGATCTTCAATATAATTTCTTATAAATGGATCATCCATTATTGTCCTTCTGTTACTCTGAAGAAAGCCCAAGTAGCAGCTTCAATGCAAGCAGAGGGACAACAACAAGGTTTACAACTGCGCAAGGATAATGTTGCCATCAGAGTCCACTAACCATACCTTGAGAATTTTCTCGAACTCCAATATTTCATTTCGTTGATATGCAGCTATGAGATTTGTCATTGCCAAAATCTCAGGGTCATTTTTATATCTGAAGAGTAATTAACATTAGAGAATGCACAGATGAGCTGGAGAAGAATAAATAAGACCATATTTTGAAATTTTAGGGTAAAATATATGATGAATGTACTTACGGCTTTGCCTCTTGACCGTCAAAAGGATTAACTTCAGATTCCATCAGCATATTAGCTAGAACCAGGTATCTGTCAACCGTGAAGCTTAGATGGTTAAATATTTGACAAAATGCATAACAGCAGTTCTCATCCAGGAAGAGATCTCATTGATGATGGACTATTGATGCAATGTAAAGGCAAGACATATCTTGTGAGAAAACCACCCAAATGATTACATGTCACATTGATGATGTATATAATCAATTTCTCAATCCACATTTTGTTACTTTATACTTTATCCAGATGCTGCAAATTAGTTGGCAAGCCATGATAGTGCATCTTGCAAAGTTCTTTTACTCTGGAATTTAGGTGAGTTTTTCTAATTTGTATCTTAAAAGCTTATTTCCAATTGACGTCATTTTTTTCTTTCTTTTTTCCTGGAGGAAGTCCTTCAAATGTCTTGATGCATTTTGTTTCACTGAATAAACCAAATTTTGTTGGTAAACATAGAACAACAGGATGAAGAGAGCTGGTATAACTGAACCAGCTAAGCTTATAACTGAAACTTTGAGAAGTCAAGATGCAGATGATACCAAAAAAAACTAATACTTTGAGGGAGGGAGAGAGGATGATGACATGACACAATAAAATAAAAGAAAAAAAAAATACTAGAAGAGAATGCAGACATACTTTAAGCATTGTATGCGTCTCTGGTTCCCAGCTTCATCATAGTTCTTAAAAGCTTCAAAAAAATCTGTTGCTGCCTCAGCCCATTGACGCTCTGCCATATGCATCTTACCTCCACATTCACGGATTATTCCCATGATCCTTGGATGTGGAATTGCTGACTTGATAGCCAGTGCCTTTTGGTATAGTTGCTGGAAATTTTTCATAAACAATTACATGATAAATCAAAAGAATCTAATCCTCATGTTAAATCACAATAAAAAAGTATGTTAAGTCAACCAAACAGAAGAAATAAAGTGCATAATGTGAAAATTAGAGAAGCAATATTAACAATAATACGACTCTCAGGCAATCTTGACATCCTTTATTTTTCATTCAAAACAAGCAATATATTTACACGAGAAATGCCTAATGTAAGTTAGTATATAATCCATACAGGATACCAAAATTGAACTATGTTAACAGAGAAACCCAGATACAAGCCATGTGTATGTTGAGTTTAGTATCAACACCATAGCTTAAGAAAACATAGTATCCTGTTCTTAAGACTTAACAGTCCTAACAATTTTGTCAATTTGACACTGCTAAATAATAAAAAACCATAGCATTGTGTTCGAATTCCACAAATACCATGAAATCCTACTCAACCAGGTTAATATACAGGTTGAGGAGTACTGCCATTGCTGTTTTTTCTGACTTCCCTACAAGCTACACATGCACCTTGAGAAATATTCATTAATGAATTATGAAAGCAGGACATTATCTCATAAAATTACCTGTCCTCTAAGCCCAGTATAAATCAAATTTAAAATTTCATGTTATCAGCTGAAAAAAATAATGAATTTACTTGTTGCATGAACATGGCACTATATTTCACAAACTTCACAAAAGCATATGGTCAACGAAGCTGGTAGAAGGAAAAAGAAAACAACCCTCAAGGCTAGAAAATAGTTCAAACCTACATGTTTGTTTAAGTGGTATAAAACCCTCACAGAGATTAGGAAAGCGCCATACAATAATTATTGCAGTATAGACTATATCATCCAGTTCTAAATACACAAGCAGAAACACAAACTAAATACTGGAAAATCCTTACCTTGAGCTTTTTGTTATTCTTGGTTTCGGTATACATTTGAATCTCAATTGCATACACTTCCAAAAGTTGGCTGCCTTTCTTCTGATCATCTGTACCATCTTCTCTTTGACAAGATTTGTGGAGTTCCTTCAGAATCTGTTGTGTACAATGAATCAATTACAAAACTAATACTACAGATCAATGAAAAAGGAAAGCTAGAAAATGAAAAAGACAAGGCACCTTACTCATCCGCCCATATTCACCCATACCAAACCAGATCTTGCAAAGCTTAAGATTTGTCTTGAACCAAAGTCTCTGTAGAACACAAGAACAATGTAAGCAAACATCTTGACATAAAGGGCACTAAGAAGATTATGATGAATTCCAACCTCATTTTTTGCCTCTTCAAGGGCCTTCAAAGTGGTCTGATAAAATTCTTGCAGGAGACTGAAGTTCTGACTAGCTGATCCAGAAACAAAGTCCATGATATTGTTTATACATTTCTCACTGTAATTTCGAGTCACTGCTGATTTGATGTATGTTAGCATCTCTCTGTATGCTTCCATCATTTCTTTATATTTCCCCAATCGATAATAAAGCTTAACAGTTTGTTTTAATGCTTTGAATCCCCTGGTAACAAGATGAAGATTTGTTTTATTATCAAACATCGGCTTAAAAAAATAAATAACTCTAGGAAATTAGTGGAGAAGACAAGAAAATATAAAGCAGTCTTTGTCTCATAAGAACAAAGAAACAATTTGAATAGCAGTACATGGTTAAAGGTTAATAACTACTTTCATGACATCTCTCCAACTGAATAAAGTATTTTGAAATATCAAGAGCATTGACAAAATATTAGCAGACAAAGGAAGAGATGTGACTGTCCAGTTATCCATTCATGCCATTTCTCTTCTAAAAAAACCTTTCAACTTCCTCTAAAGTCAATTAGACCGTGGCTTATTGAACTGGAATAATTTATTTATATTAAGTGAGAGAGTACATGCACGCATGACATATATGCACCTGTATATCACACTCAGTTAGAAGTAAAACCCACTTGGTCTCTGGATGGAAAGGAGTGTCTCATGTTTTTCTGAATACTACTTGAATGAACTCTCAAAGTGGTTTTCTCTAGAAAAGATAGCTTCAAACCCACAATACCTCTGTACAATTATGTATGGTGAATTGGTTTTAAACAAGTAGGTATTTAGCCAAGTAATCCACTTGTCTGCTAGCTACAGAAAGCTCATGCTACACAAAGATTCTCACTTGTAGATATAAAGTACAAGAAACACCTTAGCTTGATAGGATTTCACTAGTGCACTTGTAACACCATGCTAGGACAAGATCAACAAAACACAGGACTAAGCTGAATTTTCCACATCACCAAAAGCTCAATTGCAGAAAATGTTTGCCAACTTGATTTGCACATGAGATTCCTCCATCCTTCTAATGATTATTAATTTTCTTACAAAATCTGAATTAAAATGCAAGGGATAGAGTGAAAGGTAAAATGGAGAGCTCTATGCTCAAAATAATTATAGCAGTATCAAAAACATTAAGTAATTGCATTCTGCATATAATATTGAATCCGATTTCATTCACAAGATGGTTCAAAATCACTCACCATTCTGCCTTCTCTGGTTCCATGCTAACTACCTCAGCAAAACCTGCAAGTGCTCCTTCTGGATCTGTTTCAACCAAACCTTCGCATGGAAACAAAATAAAGGAAAAGCAAAATTACAACAGGTACAAAAACCTGATGAGAACAACTAATAGTTGACTACATGAAGACTACTATTCACAAGTTAGCAGATAAAGCTACATCGATGTTACCTAATTAAACCTACTAAAGAATATAAATATCATGCAGCAAAGTTGTTCAACCAAGAAAACAAATAATAACGAGAACGGAAAAAAACCTCTTGTTTATCTACATACAGGCTGGTGAGACTTTGTGACTATAATTACCCTTTCAGGACTGAAAAATAATTCCGAAACTTCTTTGAGACCCAATTGCTTAATTTAAACACAATAGTACCCAAAGAAACATCCTAAAGGTTATCACTTCAAAAGCACCCAAATTTCTACTAACCTTACCTAGAAAAAATAGATTTTTTCGTTTGTTTTGTTTTGTTTTGTTTAAAATCAAATCCAACCCAAATTTAAGAAAAAAAAAAACCAATAATTTGCACAGATAAACTTCAACAAGCATTATCATCCAACATCCATTTCTCGTAAAACCAACTAAACCCATTACTGATTATCAAATAATACACTTCGATTATGCACCAAATAACAATAACAAATAATAATAAATTAAAGATCCATGCAATAGAAAATATATAAAAAAGGAAAAGAAAGAACCTTTAGAATTGTAGTATTGATTCTCAATATCAACATCCTGTTCCTCAGGCTCTTCGTCTGAGTATTCGAACCCATAATCCTCCATATCTGCATCTGAAAATACATTCGCAACAATTAAAAATAAAAAAAGAACAGAATTTATACATGGGGTTTTGCTAATTAAGTGACTTGGATGATATAAAATTGAAAACGCACCTGAACCCATTATTGATTGAGCAGAAAATTCCAAGTCAGTGTGGTTTTACTGGAAAGAAAGCAAGCAGTTTTGTTAAATTTTTTGAAATCCAGCTTAAGGGTATGTGGCTTTTTGTACGTGTTCTACTTTAACACTGATGAGCTCTTTTAAAATATGAGGAGTTAATTATAACGTAATCCCTGTAGTTCTATAAGATTGGAAACGTAGTCCTTGTAGGGTTTCTCATCAATTCCATATTCTTTTCTATTTTATTTTATTTTTTATCTTTGAAAAATAAGAGAAGTAAATAAGATGGGAATTTTTTTAATAGGAAATAGGTAATTTTTTAAAGAAAAAAAACAATAGGTTGAGGATGCTTAATCTCATACTACATGTAATAATTAATTAATCCTAATAATAAAGGACCTGGTAATAAGTATCTAAATCTTAGGGATTGGTTTTAAAGGAATTAATTATAGTTTAGTCCCTATAGTTCACGAAAGGTAATTAACAGTCCAAGTTGTTTCATCATTTAAATATATAATTCCTATGTTCTAGATCCATTTATAATTTCTTTTCAGCCTTTTTATTTTTTTTAAATAAAAAAGAAAGTAAATAATATGAAAAGATTGATGAGAACTTTTTAATATAAAATGCTACTAAATTAATCATGAACCTTACTAATAAATAATAAAAGGCTATTCAATTAATTTTTACTAGAATAATAATTTTTTTTTAATTTTAAAAAATATATAGGTATTTCTAACGTGTTTTCAAGAAGATAGAAATTCAACCGTGTAGAAAGTGGTTTGATGTGGCCCGATCAACTTGACAAGACTAAGAGTATGTTTGTCAGTGTGGTAGCGGTTGCTTTTCAAATAACTTTTCGTGCCGAAATGCATGCCAATGATGTTTTTTTATTTTTTAAAAATCATTTTTGATATCAGCATATCAAAACGATCCAAAACATACAAATCATATTAAATTTTAGCAAAAAAAAAAAATTAAATTTTTTGGGAACGCTGTTTGCACCACGTTCCCAAACGGTGTCTAAAAATAACCTGAACAACCATAAAAAATACATAGTTTCACTAAAAATATTTTTCAAGATGACATCTTTTCTTAAAAAAAATATTGAAAAGATAATATATTGGATTAACCAAGTCAACTTAAGTTAACATGTAAAATTCGTGATCCGTGTCATGAGATCGTGATAACTTCATAGAAAAAATATATTGAAGTCTAATTCTCAATCAACCAATATTGAAGAATAAAATTGAAAAAAACTCAATCAAAACTCGAGCCAACCCAGGTTAATTTAACAAATATGGATCATGAGACCAAGATAACCCAATAGAAAAAAATCAAAATAAATTATGAAACTCAATCCTCAATTAATTCAACATTGAATGTTAAAATTGAAAAAAAATCAATTAAAAAAAAACCCGAGTCAAACTAATTTAACCTGCCAAGTCTTTAATTCTAATTATAAGACCCGTATAATCTCATATAAATAAAATTAAAATAAATTATAAAAATTAATTTCTAATTAATTCAAATGGTAAATAATAAAATTAAAAAAAATAATTATAATAAAAAAAATAAGTTAACTGGGTTAATTCATAAAACTCATTACTCAAGTCATGAGACTGAGATAACTTCGTAAAAAATAAACTATAATTGTTTTAATAAACTATATAAACTAAGTTATAAAATATTAAATATATGGAGCTAATTACAGTTAACTCAATCCTTGCGGTTTAGTAAAATTAATTACTTAATCTATATAGTTTTACAAACTATCTATTTAATCCTTAAATATAAATTTCATTATAACTTAGTCCTCTCTTAAATTTTATGTTCTTGTTTTGTTTTTGATGGAGTAGCCAGTTTATATTATTAATCAGAACAAACAACATCCAAGAAGAAATTCAAATAGAAGGTTCATCAACCCAAGCCCCATCGCCATTGTTTCAAAGAGAACAGATCCCAAACTATACCTGTTTGATCACTTAAAAGTATTAGAGTATAATTGCGGTTATTTTTTAAAGTGCTTTTTATTTAGAAATACATTAAAATAATATTTTTTTAAAATTATTTTTAATATCAGCACATAAAAATGATTTGAAAATATAAAAAAAATATTAATTTGAAGCAAAGAAAAAAATAAAAATTTTTAAATTTTTTCAAAAATATTTTTAAAACACAAAAACAAACAATGATGAATTATCATGTCTATTCACATTAGCTAAGGCTATGAGCTTAAAAATGGAGAACAACTTTAAATAAATTATATTAAGTTTTTGTATATTGACCCTTAATTGTTTGAGATTCAGAAGTAAGGGAAATTATTTTATCTACTAATAGCAGGTAAATTGATGTATCTTGAGAATACACCTTGACGACTCATGGTTAACCATGGTTCTGATAGGAGATTTCTATTTAATTTCTATTCTGTTTTGCTTACCTATTTTTCCTTATGAAAAAGAAAAGAAAAGAAAAGAAAAGAAAAAGAAAGGATTAGAACCACAGAGGAAGCAAACCTCTTGGTCCTAAGCTCTTACCACTAGGCCACCACCTAGATGGTTTGTTTAGTCATTTTCTTGAAATATCTTCCTCTTGCCATTGTGAACGTGCAATTCAAATTCAATTGCGAATCAACAAAGACCTAAAAGCACTCATGTAATATGAAGCATTGCTGCCATTTCCTTTGTAGATAAAAGTTTGTCATTATATTAGACTAGTTTGTAAATATACTTAATTTATGGTAACAAGTTTGTAGTTAAAAAATAATTAGCATGTACTGGTAGTTTATTATTACAAAGGCATGCTAAACAAAAGATGTCTTAGAAAAGACTATAGTTTATACATGTTAATTTATAAACTCAAGACAAAGAAATTTAAATTAACTATGCTTAAATTAAAACAAAAAATATACTTACTTGTTGAAACACTTTAAAGTAATGAATCTTTTGTTGTTGTCAATTATGAATTCTTTATCCTTAAGGCTTTATTGTTTCTCCCTTATGCAACTGGAATGTATGCAATATGCCTTTCAAGATTTCAACAACACCACTTTGGTTTAGATGCATTTCTAAACCAAGGTCTGTGAACCAAAGAATATGAAATCAAATATCTCTCAATAATATGAACCTAAGCTCTAGATGTGAAAGGAAAATCAAATCATAAAATGAGAATAAAACACTAAAATATAAGGTGAGGAAGAGTGTGTAAAAATAAAAAAAAATCTTAGTTTAAACTCTTTCTTCACCCTTTTTTTATAGTGGATTTTGGAAGCTAAAATGTTGAAGAATTAATTCTCACAACTATCAACCATTGATTAACCATCATAAATCAAGAATTAAATCTAGAAAAACCAAGAGTTCTTTGAGTGGTAAAACCAAGGGTTCTTTGAGATTAATTTCTCATTTACCTATAATTTGTTTATTTAAAACAAATTTTTAACAATCCCTCACATGAATTGAAATTGTCTCATCAGTTTGAAAATGACTCAAAGATTTGTTAAGAGATACTGCTTTGGTAGATTACTACATCAGAATATGTAGCTTTTGTCTTTGAACCTTTCTTAGTGAAATAATATCGGATTTACTCAACTAAATAGTGAGTCTTGAACTATTCAGCTTTTTATGTAAACCAAGATAATAGTACTCACATAGTTCTCTACCTATAAATTTCATTTGGCTCTCACTATTGTGTGTATTATGGCCCTAGACAACTTATGGATTCATGAGTGCTTTAGAGAATTCAACTTTTATCGAAATTCTCAAAGAAACGACCATATTTCTCATTCATATAGCTGATCTTTCATTAAGAGTATTCTACTATACTCCACTTGGTGTACTAAGATATAAAAATCATTAAGAGTTATCGCATGTATGCGGCGTCGCGACGATCATCCACTCTTGTATGTATTTGACAAATATAGAGAGACAATGAATTCTTGTATTTTATTAGTGGTAAGAGGGAATGAGAGTCGCCACCTAGTATTTTGATAACTAGGAACCCTAACTAATCTCAGAAATTGGGTACGGGGATTGGTTGCGTAAAGAAAAGGTAATAGCATCTCAAATACGCCCCACCTAAGGTAAGCTGCATTGTTTGATTGTCTGATAAAAGCTAAGGTATGGTTGTGTTTTCTAGTTGTTGGTCTATCTAAGGTTTAAGAAAAGTCCTTCTTAATAAAGAGACCCTTATCTTATCGGATAAAAACCTAACCATTCTAATATCTATAAAAGAACTATATTTTCAATATCGGGAATACATTTTACATATAAATTCATGATCCCAGATACAAAAACAAAACAAAATATTTTTTGGTTGTTTTTGAAATATTGGCCTAGTTCTCATGGCTTTATTAAACCGGTTATTAAAGCCAAAATGCATGCTAAAACATATTTGTGAATTTTTGTTGTATGAAAATACAATATGATTTTTTTTTTGAGAAACTAGGCCATATGCAAGAAAGCAAGACATTTTTTTTTTTATATAATTTTTTTTGCAATAGTTTAGAGAAAGCCGGACATTTTAATACTGGATTTGTATCTTTATAGTATACAAATACAAACCAATATTAAATAAAGATTTGATAGAAAAAATACGTGGGAAAGTTAGAGATTTTTTTGGACTGGGTCGGAGCTGTTCGACCCAGCAAATAGTGGAGCAACTCTCCACTGATCACGTGAACAGTGGAGAGTGAATTAATTCACAATCCATTGTTCACTTTGCAGAATAGTGAAGATGGAGTAATGAAATCGAAGAAGAAGAAGAGTGGGAAGCTGACCTGCGATGGCTCACGGTGGCGTTGTGGTTATGAACTAGGGAGCTGAGGGTGGCCGATCGACTGTTCTTCTTCTTTTTCTTTGCTTTTCTATGTTATTCCTGTTTTCCTTTGTTCCCTCCTCTTCTATAATTCTTCTTCTATTTTTTATGGTGTTTTTCCCTTTGAAGGTGGTGGTGGTGGTGGTGCTGGTGGTTCCAGGGGGCGGTTCTTCTTCTTCTCTCTTCTGCTTCTCTGTGTTTTTCCTTTTTCCTTTTTTACTTTTTCTCTGTTTTTTCATTTCTTTGTTCTCTCGTCTTCAATCTCTCTATTCGTTCCCTTTGTTTCAAACCATTACCTCAACCCTCTCTCTAAGTCTTTCTCTACAATCTCTACCCCTGTTTTTTTTTTCTTCCATCTGTTTTTCAACTCTCGTTTCTCTTCTCTCTATATTGTCCCCCCTAAATTTTCTCTCAAATCGGCGCCCCCTATCCGTCTCTATTTTTAACTCTCTTCTCTTTGTTTTTTTTGTCCCTGTTTTTTTTCTTCCCTTATGTTTTTTTTGTTCTTCCTCCCCTGGTTCTCAAACATACGCCCCCTTCTGTTTTCAAATCTTTCTCTTTATTTCTGCCTCTCACTCTTTGTGTCTCCTCCCTGCTATTTATAAGGGTGAAAAGGGAGAGAAAGGGCTACTACCCCTGTCCAATCATGACACAGGGGTAGAGTGGTAGGACACCCACCCACTAGGCAACCGCCCCAGAGCCGCCCGCAAGACTTGTCTCCTCTGCATTTTTGTCTTGGCATTTCAAGAGGTGTGGGTCTTGTTGGTTTTTTTAGGTATTGAGAGAGGAAAGGAGCATGAAAATATAGGGTAACAAACCTCTTCTTCCCCTGCCTCTACGTGTCCAGGGGAAAAAGAAGCAGCACAATACCATTCAAAACAACACTGTGTCGTGTTCCATTCTCTTTTTTTAGGTTGGAAAAAAAATGAATTTGGAAATAACCCAAAAATAGGTTATGAAAAGAGCTTAGCTCACCTTTTATCACATTATAACTAGCACTTATTTCATCATAGAAATAAGCAGGAAATAATAATTTCCTAATGCTACAAAGAATGTTACATGATTTAGTTTTCCATTTAAACCTTGATCTTGAGATCTTCAATCAATTAGGTATGATTACCATCATTACACCCTTTCATCTTTTAAAAGCTTTAAGCTCACTCCCCCTGATGAATTATATACACAAGCTCTCTCAGCAAATTTTGGTTAGCGGACCCACAATATTTTCCTTTGACTTTACAAAGTCAATGGAAATAATTTCATTTGAGAGTAACTGTTTAATGATATTATATCTATGACGTATATATCTAAGAAATATCTAAACTTAACATTATACGTACTACTTTATGCCTTTCTTATTGTTCACTGAATGTCATAATAAACATAAATAGCTGACATTGGTTTTGACCAACATGAAATATTCTCTAAGAAATTCCAAATCCATTTGGCTTCCTTTACAACTTTATCAAGAGTAATAAACTCTAATTCTATCATGGATCTAGTGATACAAATTTGTTTGGAGGATTTCTATGACATAAATAATCCACCGAGTGTGAAGAGATATTTATTTGTGGATTTTAAATCCTTAGTGTTGGATATCCAATTAACATCATTATACCCTTTTAGTACTGCTAGGTAATCCGTATAATATAGCCCATAATCAATGGTGCACCTCTATTATTTGAGTACCTTTCATATTGCTTTTTAATGATCCATAGTTGGATTACTTAAAAATCTACTCAATTTTCTAATTGAGTAAGAAATATCAGGTCTTATGCAATTTATAACATACATCAAGCTCTTAATTATCCGATAATATTTTAATTGGTCTATTCCCTTGCTTTTATTTTTGGATAGATAGACACTTACGTCCATTGATGTTTGTATAATGCTATTCTCACCTTTAAAAAATTTATCAAAAACTTTCTCAACATAATAAGATTGGGATAATACATATCCATTACATGTCCTAAAAGTATTTATTCATAGTATGACATCTGCAACACTCAAGTCTTTCATGTCAAACTTGTTAGTTAACATTTTCTTAGTAAACTTGATCATATGATCATTACTACCTAAAATAAGTATATCTTTCACATAAAGATATACAATGACATAACCTTTATCTGTGTTTTTTTTTTTTACATAAATATATTTATCAACTTTGTTGACTTTAAATTTATGTGACAAAACTTTGTTAAGTTTTTCATGTCATTGTTTAGGTGCTTGTTTCAAACCATATATTGATTTGACAAGTTTACAAACTTTCTTTTCTTGTCCGTTGACAACAAACCACTAAGGTTATTTGTAAAACCCTGAAAAATAAAAAAATATTAAGATAAATGGTTAAATGTTAAAAGAATAATAAAAAATAAAAAATATTTCTCATATTGACTAGTTTCACGCTATTAAACAAAACGCTGAATCTGACTGTTAGATCGAACTTAAATTTTATGAGAAATCTCATAACATATAGTCTTACATTTGATTAAAAGTTTAGAGTAATCCGAGTTCGAGAAGATATTTTTAAAAAATGCTAATAGTTGGATAGTAAATAACATAAAATTCATCAATGGTAGTTTTGTAAATATCTGATGAGCTGGCAAAGTCCAACAATTTATTCTCCCTTCTTTTGATGCCAGAAACAGAGGTAACAGAGGGATAAAACAAAAGGGAGAGAAAAGAAGGAGGGAAAAACGCATGAAATAAAAAATTATGTTTAGAGAAAGAGTAGAAATTATGTACAATCAAGGATCTAAAAGGTGTAAGCACCAAATCACTTCCTCAAGCAAGGATTTAAGAAGAAAATTAAGTGAAGGAGAAAGGAGAGAAAGGGGTTGTAAGTCACGGCAAAGAAGAAAAATTGAAGGGGAGTGATTAGTACTTAAAAATGCATTTTTATCAAGGTTTTATATCATCATTTTGCACTTGAAGTATCAATAACTCATTAATTAGATCATGTTTTATAATAACAAGTATGATAATATAAGATAACTTTAATTTATGGTAAATGCTCATTTTAAATGCATGCATATCTCACAATTCAAAGGATTGATTGATGTGATTAACTATTAAAAGTGAAAGGACAAAGAAAAGGCTAAGTTTAGAAAAAAGATGCTGATTCAATTCAAATTGGAACACTGTGTTCAGTCATTGAGTCATATCTAGAGCTGTAGATCTTGGATTTCAGTTTGGTTTATATGGCTAGAAAGCTAAGGCATAGGCCTAAAACATTCATGAAAAATCCAAGACTTAATTCTGCCGTTTGGAAGTCCAAATCTTAACATCAAAAGAGAAATCCAAATCTGTCCTGCAGCCCAGACACTGTTTAGTGTTTAGCCTATATCTCGAGTTCTAGAAGTCCAATATGACCTCATTCTTGTTTTGTTGGAAAGCTGAGACAATTTCCTAGAACTTTCATGAAGACTATCTGTTCAAATTCTAATGTTAGCAATGACGTTTTCTGTAGATAAGAAGATAAGGATTGTCACCAAGTCAAGATGTGGCCACCAACTCAACAATTAGTCATCAATTCAATAGTTCTGAATTTTGGCCTATAAAAGGAGGCATTTGCCATGCATTTAGGCATCTTAGTTTTCAGATCAAGATTATGTTCTTGCTCCCTTTTTTTATATTTTTGTAATGCTTAACTTTTGCTTTCATTAATCTCTTATTTATGCCTTTCATTTCGTTTAGTATACTTATGTAATCATGATCTCCTTTTGTTTATTTATGTTTCTTTTCTTCATTATGTTTAGCTAAGTTTATTATGTCAAGGTAAAAAGGTTTCACTAATGGTGTTAGAATATGTATAATATAAACTCAACATGGACTTCAATGTTTATATCCAAGAAAGTTTGTTGTTAACATGTCTTATCTTTTTATCTTATTAATTCTTAATACCTTGCTTGTTAAATGGTTAATCTAGATTTGTATTGTATAACACTTGGTACAACAAATGCTTGGCACTTTCATAGCCAACTGTATGGTATAACTTACACCTGTGCTATGAAAGGAACTTGATTTGTTGTTAACATAAGTTAACATAATGAATTCTTGACAATATTTAAAAGTATGGTGTTACTAAAATAAGATAATTAATATGATCATGTTAAAAATTTGTAATAAACTATTAAGGATAAATCATCTGTTTGGAACCTTCTTTGTGTGTGGTTTCTAGTTGATTAATAAAAAGAGTTTATACTATACTTATTTCTAATACTATTAGTTGATCCTCTAACCTTGACAATTGCTTTTATCTTTGATTAATACTCACATCCATATCACATCTCAAAAGTTCTCTTCAACTCCTTTTCATTTGTTGTTTATAATTTTATATAGTTTCCCTCCTTATGGTTCGACCTCGATCTTGGCAGGTTATTTATTACTTCGACACTCCTGCACTTGAGATAAGACATCAATCTTTTGATCATGTCAGGGAGAAAGAAGATCACCAGGTTAGCTTTCAAAGTTCATTTTTGTGTTGGGTAATGAGTTCTAAGTTGTTTAAACAAGTTTAGGTGGAAAGAAATAGATTTAATGCATTGTTTTCAGATTTTTTTTGAATTAGGGTTCTTAGGAGAGAATTTGGGAAAAAAAATGTGAAATTGATACATTGTGATAGGACAGGTTGATAATGATGCAAAATAATGAAGGATGGAAGATAAAAAAATTAGGTGTTATGAAAAACAACAATGCCGGTCACATTTGAAATAATGGAGGATGAACATGGAATGTAATAAAGCTTGTATAATTGATTAGTACTTAAAAGTGCATGGTTATCAAGGGTTTATATCATCATTTTGCACTTAAAGTATCAATAACTCCTTAACTAAAGCATGTTTTATAATAACAAGTCTAATACTATAAAATACCCTAATATATGGTAAATGTTCATCTTAAATGCAGGCATATCACATAAATCAAAGGATTGATTGATGAATTCAACTACTGAAATTTTGAAGACAAAGAAGGGTGAAGCTTAGAAAGGAGAAGTCTGTTGTCCTACAGCCAACATTGGAGTGTTCAGCCCATATCTCGAGTTCTAGATATCCAAATGATC
>CAXHTJ010000001.1:23261566-23331566 GCA_964019445.1 Populus tremula | reverse complement strand
GTGTAATATCTAAACCATTGTGTAACCTTCTATCAAAGGAAAATGTTTTTGAATGGACTGAACAATGTGAAAAAGCCTTTGTTAAACTTAAAAGCTTGCTTACTTCTGCTCCTGTCATTCAACCTCCTGATTGGTCATTACCTTTTGAAATAATGTGTGACGCTAGTGATTATGCCGTGGGTGCTGTTTTGGGACAAAGAAAAGATAAGAAACCTTATGTGATTTCCTATGCAAGTAAAACTTTAAATAGTGCTCAAATGAATTACACTACCACTGAAAAAGAATTACTTGCAGTAGTATTTGCATGTGACAAGTTCAGATCTTATCTTGTTGGCTCACCTGTTGTTGTTTTTAGTGATCATGCAGCATTGAAATATCTTCTCTCTAAGAAAGATTCTAAGGCTAGATTGGTGCGGTGGATTTTGTTACTTCAAGAATTTGATATCACAATCAAAGACAAGAAAGGCACCGAAAATGTTGTCGCGATCATTTGTCAAGATTGACAACCGATTCGAGATCTGACATCACACCAATCGATGACTACTTTCCTGATGAATCTTTATTTTCTGTCTCTACGATGCCTTGGTTTGCTAATATTGTTAATTTTCTTGTTTCAGGACAATTGCCAGCTCATTGGAGTACCCAAGACAAAAGAAAGTTCTTGAACGAAGTGAAGAACTTTTATTGGGATGACCCTTATTTATTCAAATATTGTCCTGATCAAATATTTCGAAGATGCATTCCTGACAATGAGGTAAGTAGTGTCATTAAATTTTGTCATTCTGAGGCATGTGGGGGTCATTTCTCATCAAGAAAGACAACTGCAAAAATCTTACAAAGTGGATTTTACTGGCCCACCATGTTCAAAGACTCACATGCATTCTGCAAGACTTGTGAAAATTGTCAAAAGTTGGGATCTATTTCAAAACGTCACATGATGCCTTTAAATCCTATTCTTGTCATTGAGATCTTTGATTGTTGGGGTATAGATTTTATGGGTCCATTTCCTCCATCATTTGGTTTCTTGTATATATTGGTCGCAGTAGATTATGTTTCAAAATGGATAGAGGCAATTCCAAGTAGAACCAATGATCACAAAACAGTGATAAAATTTTTGAAAGAAAACATTTTAAGTCGATTCGGAATCCCTCGAGCCATGATAAGTGATGGTGGAACACATTTCTGCAACAAGCCATTTGAATCTTTAATGAAGAAATATGGAATCACACACAAAGTTGCCACCCCTTATCACCCTCAGACGAGTGGACAGTAGAACTTGCTAATAGGGAGATCAAACAGATCTTGGAGAAAACGGAACCCTAATCGGAAAGACTGGTCTTTAAGACTTAATGATGCACTTTGGGCTTATCGAACTGCATATAAAACATCATTAGGTATGTCACCTTATAGACTAGTCTATGGAAAACCTTGTCACTTGCCTGTGGAAATTGAACATAAAGCTTATTGGGCTATTAAAGCTTTCAATTCAAACATTGATGATGCTAGTCAGCTGCGAAAATTGCAAATAAATGAGCTTGAGGAAATAAGAAATGATGCATATGACAATTCAAGAATTCATAAAGCAAGAATCAAAGAGTTTCATGACAAGAAAATACTGAGAAAAACATTCAATGTTGGTCAAAAAGTCTTGCTTTATAATTCTCGACTCCATTTATTTCCTGGAAAACTAAGATCAAGATGGAGTGGTCCTTTTATTGTGAAACATGTGTATCCATATGGGGCCTGTGATATCGAAAATCCAAAGAATGGAATGTTTTCAAGGTAAATGGCATCGTTTGAAAGTTTATTTTGACAATTTTTCAGTTGAAAATGACTCTATTGAATTGAGTGATCCTGTATATAAAGATTGATTCTTTTTCTCACATTGTTTTTGTGTACTTTTGTTTTGCTAGTCTCTCACCCCGGTCAAATGGCGGATAACGGTACTCCGTGACTTTTAAGTCGGTTCTTTCAGTTTCCCATGATAACTGATATCTGTGTATATATTTGTGCAATTCTTGCTCTTTCTCCTTTCTTTGAATCTCTCCCCAATTCTCAGTTGAAAATGGACACCACTCTTGAAAAATTGAAAAAGTATTTTCCCGCTCTGCCTCAGAATGCGATTACAAAAATTTACCGTGCTAGATGTGCAAGATTGAGGTTGTTAATGAACCATGGAATTCCTGAAGATATTCGCTGGCTGATTGAAGCAAAGGTCCGATTATCAGGTGAGTCCTCCAATTCTTTCATTTCATACATGCCTGGAACAGGTAAAAGCACTTTTGCAAGAAACGTCGTGCAAAACGACTGAAAGTCTGTCACCGATGTGCTAGATGGACTTGTAATACGACATGTCGTTCTTTAGGAATGGTATGTGTAAACCATGAAGATAAAATACAATTCATTAAGGATGGCCTGAGTAAGGGGTCTTTAGATAATTTTCTATTGACTCTTGAGACGCACCCTAGTGGAGATGTGCATTGTGCAATTTATGATTTATGGCCCCAATTCCATAAAGAACATGCTCGACTTAGTCTTGGGAATCTGACTAAAAAAGACCCTGTTTGCCAGTTTTTAAGAAAACTGGATGGGAAGCCTATCCCCGACCCATAGAGGGCGTTTAAGCCGTTCTTGGACGTAAAACCAAGGGAAGATGTGAGCCATAATCACAACTACCTGTACATACATATGCTTTTTCAAAATAAATAATTAATAAAGAGAGAGTGTGTGTGTGAGAGACTACAGCTGGCCTACATATAGGTGGTATGATTGCATTTTCAATTTCTCATCTATAAATTCTTCTCTTCCTTCCCTTCATTTCTACTCAACCCATACATTCATCAAATACATACATGTGTAGAAATGGCAGGTTCCTCAAGTAATCACATAAACAAAATTTGTGTTTTTGGTGGATCCAGTTCCGGGAAAGAAAAAGAGTTTTTAGAATCAGCAAATCATCTTGGTCAGGTACTAGCTGAGCGAAAGATTCATTTAGTGTATGGAGGAGGCAGCTTTGGGTTAATGGGGGGAGTGTCAATAGCTGCATCTTTAGGAGGTAGTCAAGTTTTGGGGGTTGTCCCCAAAGCTTTAGCACAAGGGGACATCATTGGAAAAACAATTGGAGAGGAATTACAAGTCCCACAATGTCTGATCGACTGAATGCCATGTTTAACCATGCTGATGCCTTCATTGCCTTACCAGGTGGTCTGGGCACATTGGAAGAGATCTTTCATATTTCCTCTTGGGCCCAACTGCACATTCACCATAAACCCATAGGTTTGTTAAATGTTAATGGTTTTTATGATAAGTTGTTGTCTTTCTTGATCATGCTGTGGAACAGGAATTTCTAACATCTTCAGCACGACAAATCATAATCTCTGCTGCTACTGCTGAACAATTGATTGACCAACTACAATCTTTCATCCCTGTAATTAATCCCTCCATGAGTCGCATAAATTGGTCAACTAAGGAAAGCCGTAAAAAGCTTAGATTGGATTTGAGCCTTCGTTTGTAAAAACTTTGTGTCTTTTGGTTTTATTATTGTGTTTTGTTGTTTCTTATATTTGTTTAAGTGTGTTTCAGGTTTGTCAGTGTTCGTTATTTCAGGTGATGTCTTCTATACTCTATCTTTCTACCTTAAACATTGAGGACAATGTCTCATTTTGGTTGGGGGAAAGGGTAGTAGTTAAAAAAAAAAAAACTGTGTTTTCTATTTCATAAACTATTTGCAAAACTGTTGTTACTAGGATGGCAGAGTAAAAGGAGTTATTTTGTTAAAGTGACTCTTGAGACGCATCTTAGTAAACATTCTTAACAAGGTCTATCATAATACTTCTTGAAATATCTAAGTTTACAAACTCTCATATTGTTAACACTTGATTCTGCTCATATGCTCATTTAACAAGTATTCTTAAATCTTCATTTTCACACACACACACTTTAACATATGATTGTGGGTTGCACATTGGATTATTACATTATTTATGTTCTTTTGTTAAGGTAACAACTAAGGGAAAGGGATAGTACATAATTTGCAAAAAAAAAAAAAAAAAATTATAATAATGATGAATAAAAACGTAGATAAGTTTGGTTTCGTAGCCTCCCTAACCTAAGCAATTAAGCCCGAAGGGGTGTTTTAACACTTAATACCCTAAAGTCAACTGACTTGGGAGCTATTGGCCCAAAGCTTGTTACATGGGTTAAGGAGAAAAGCTTAAGGGAATCAAACATTGCACTATCTACGTATCAGTATCTGCAACCCGAGTTGCTAAGCTCGTAGAGGTGTCTCAACACCTAATGCCCTAAGACCAACTGGTCTGGGAGTCATTAGCCTAAAGCTCGTTACATGGGTTAAAGATGCATTGTGTTTTAAGTTGTATGTGTAAATAGAAAAAAAAAAAAAAAAAAGAAAAAAATAATCCCAACCCAAGGAAGTTAACCTTAAACATTAAACATAATATTGTTTTCTTCCAACAATAGCCCCATCATATATGTTTTCATACATTGAGCACAAAAAAAGAAGGTTTATTAATATCTTGTTTAAGAAATATGAAGCAGAAATGAGAGTTTGTTTATCTGGATAGATTAATGGAAGTTGAATGATGAATGCCTTGCTTTGGAATTGCAAATTGTTTTTCTATTTTAACGCTTTGATTACTAGGGACTAGTAATAAGCTGGTTGGGGGGTGTGATTAGTACTTAAAAGTGCATGTTTATCAAGGGTTTATATCATCATTTTGCACTTAAAGTATCAATAACTCCTTAACTAAAGCATGTTTTATAATAACAAGTCTAATATATAAATTACCCTAATATATGGTAAATGTTCATCTTAAATGCAGGCATATCACATAAATCAAAGGATTGATTGATGAATTCAACTACTGAAATTTTGAAGATAAAGAAGGGTGAAGCTTAGAAAAGAGATGTTGGTGCAGTCCAAACAACACTGTTCGGGTCAATATCTCGAGTTCTAGATATCCAAATGATCTGAAATTTTACAGAGATTTGATAAGACATAGGCCTACAACTTTCATTTGGACATCAAGATCTAAGAAGGCCGTTTTCAAGTCCAAATATAGCAACAACGGAGAAGTCCGAATCTGTCCTGCAGCCCAACACTATTCAGTGTTCAGCCCATATCTTGAGTTCTAGAAGTCCAAATGACCTCATCTTTTTTTTCTGGAAAGCTAAGAGAATTTCCAGAACTTTCATTTGGACATCTGGACCCAGTTCTGATGCTAGCATTTTTTTTTATTAGACAAGAATAAGGATTTTCACTAAGTCAAAAGTTGGCCACCCACTCAACAATTAGTCATCAAATCAATAATTCCGAATTTTGGCCTATAAAAGGAGGCATTTGCCATGTATTTAGGGGCTTGGTTGTTCAGATCAAGTTCATGCTCTTTATTTCTCTCTTTATATTTTTGTAATTCTTAAGTTTTGCTTTCATTAATTTCTTGTTTATGCTTTTCATTTCCTTTCCTTTCCTTAGTTAACTTGTATTTTATTTATGTTCTTGTTTTGTTTATTTATGTTTTCTTCTTCATTATGTTTAGCTAAGTTTATTATGTCAAGGTGAAAAGGTTACACTAATGGTGTAAGAACAAGTATGGTGTAAACTCAATGGACCTTAATGTTTAATATTAACATGTCTTATCTTTTTATCTTACTAATTCTTAATACCTTGCTTGTTAAATGGTTAATCTAAATTTGTGTTGTATAATACTTGGTACAACAAATGCTTGGCACTCTCATAACCCAACCGTATGGTATTACCTACACCTGGGGCTATGAAAGGTACTTGATTTGTTGTTAACATCAGTTAACATCATGAATTCCTGACAATATTTAAAAGTTTGGTGTTATGTAAATAAGATAATTAATATGATCATGTTAATAATTTATAATGAGCTATTAATGACAAATCATCCGACTGGAACCTCCTTCGTGTGTGGTTTCCAAATTGAGTAATAAGAGTTTATACTATACTTGTTTGAAATACCATTGGTGGATCCTCTAACCTTGACATTTGTCTTTATTATTGTTTAATCCTTACATTAATCTTCCATCTCAAAGTTCTCATTAATTTCTTCATGCTTTTCTTTTTATTGTTATTATTATTATTATTACTAATATTATTAGTATTATTATTATTATTTTTTTTTTACAAATTTCAGATTCGTGTCATGAGAGTGTGATAACTAAATAGAAAAAAATTAACATTAATAAACTAAAATGAACAAAAAAAAGATTAATTAAAAAGAAAAAAAACAAAGGAAAAAAAAACCTACATGAAGAAAAAATACTAATGAAGAAAAAATAAATCTGAATTAACTGGGTTAACCTGTCAAACCAGGTTAATCCGTCAAACCTGAAATTCGTGTCATGAAAGTTTGATAACTAAATAGAAAAAAACTTAATATTAACAAACTAAATTCAAAAAAATAATAATTAAAAAGCAAAAAAAAACTAAACAAAAAAAATATTAATTTAAAAAGAAGAAGAAAGAAAAGCCTACATGAAGAAAAAGAAAAAAAATCTGAATTAACTGGGTTAACTCGTCAAATTTGGGATTTATGTCATGAAAGTTTGATAACTGAATAGGAAAAAAAAATTACGGGTTAACCCAGAATTAGTTGGGTTAACCTGTCAAACCCGGAATCCGTGTCATGAAAGTTTGATAACTAAATAGAAAAAAATTAACATTAACAAACTAAATTAAACGAAAAAATTAATTAAAAAGAAAAACCTGAAAAAAATCCGGGTCGCGTCAAACCCGGAACCCATGTAATGAAAGTTTGATAACTAAATAGAAAAAAATTTAACATTAACAAAAAAAAACGGAACAAAAAAAATATTCATTAAAAAAAACAAAGAAAACAAAACAGCTTAAAAAAAAAAAAAAAAGCAAAAAAAAAAAAAAAAGAAAAAAAAAACAGCTTAAAAAAACAATGCAAAAATAAAAGACAACTAAGCGTTTCAATATGGACTGCACTCGAAAAAATTAATTAAAAATAAAAATCAGAAAAAAAAAAATCCGGGTTAACCCATCAAACCCAAAACCTGTATCATGAAAATTTGATAACTAAATAGAAAAAAATTTAACATTAATAAAAAAACATTCATTAAAAAAAGCAAAGAAAAGAAACAGCTTAAAAAAAAGAAAGAAGAAAACAAAAAAACCAATCTAAAAAAACAAAGTAAAAAAAAAAAAAAAAAAACAGTTCAACGTTTGACTATGGATTTACACAGTGAAACATTGAGTAGTTTTAGATATTGTTATAATTAATGATTAATTTCTTTGACTTTGACAAAGTTATCTCATAGTGCTTTCTCTTTTTCTCCATTTTTTTATTGTCCTGGTGAGAACGCATTACTTCATAATATTTAAGAAGTTTCAAATGAGTTGCCATCAAGAAGTTTCAAATAATCAAAATAAGTTTATGGGTTAGAGGAATAAAGAGACTTTCGAACACTTTTGTATGGAAAAATTTCAAATAAGATGGCATTTGAAGGTATTTGAATTTATTTTAGGACACATCCGTGTCATGCACGACCCACTTAATGGGAATCATGGCACATAATCACTCGATCAATATATATATATATATTATTTATTTATTTTCTTACATACTCCAATAAAAATTAAACAATTTCGTTACATGCGTGCGTTCCTCGTTTGCCAATTACCACTAGCTATGGATAAAATCAAGCTGCCCCTGTAGGGTCCCATAACAATAGACTCTTTGTTTTCACCCATCCACTTGGGGGCGGCTTCCTAAAATCTTTCCTTTTCAACTTTTCCACGAAGATAATAGATCTTTAGCATATTCTTGGCCATTTCGCCTTTGATTCGGTCTTAAGGGAGTATCTTGAGGATATTATGAACAACTTAGTTTATCTTGCTTTTCATTGCAAATATCACTTTTCATTAGAGAAGTTATCGCAATTATGTGGTGTCATGGTGAACGTCCTCCTCCAATTATATATATATATATATATATATATATATGGTGTGGGGAAATGGACAGGACAAGGAATTCTTATTCTTTATCGATGGAAAGAGGGAATGAAAGTCGTCACCTAGTATTTTGATCACTACAAACCCTAAATAGTCTTAAAGATCGGGCACGAGAACTGGTTGCGTAAAAGAAAGGTATTAGTACCCTTAGTACGCCTTACCTAAAATAAGCTGAATTAGTTAATTGTTTGATTAAACTAGTTGTCTGAGGTTGAAGACAAATCCTCCAAAGTAAGGTGATCCCTATCTTATGGAATAAAAACATAATCGTTCTAAAGTTAATAAAAAAGAACTATCTTTTTAGTATCAGGAATACATCTTATGTATAAGTTTGTAATTCCAGTACCAAAAGAAAACGAAATATTTTTTTTTTTTTGAAATATGGATCCAGTTCTCATGACTTTAATAAATTAGTTATTAAAGTTCAAAATACATGCTAATATATATATTTTTTAATTTTGTTTTGTATGAAAATATGATATTTAATTTTTTATATTTTTGAGATACTTAGCTGTATGCATGAAAACAAGAATTTTTTTTTTTGTTTTTCCATATATATATTTTTTGCAACATATATTGTTTTTCCATATATATATATATTAAAAAGGTATTTTAATACTAAATTTATGTTTTTATAGTATAAAAATATCATTATTAATAAAAAATTGATAGAAAAATACTCGAAAAAACCAAATTTTTTTTTTAGAAGGAGAATAAAATAAAAGGTATTGATATAAGAGTATATTTTACCAAACACACCAGGGATTCAAATTTCAAATTTGGCCAAACACACCTAGCCTTAATTTCTCTTTATTTTTATTTTTTTAAGCTAGGTCCAACTCAACCCATACAAACTAGGCTGGCCAGCTGGTTACTGGCGCAAGTCATTGACCCGACTGACCACTATTGCGTACATGCGTGAAGTTTGCACAGTGAGTGATAGGGTAATTATATTTCCGAAGGAGGGAAAAAAAACACAGCTTACTTGTTGCTGGAGCTTGATGGCCAAGGTGCGCTGACTGGCCAAAGCTACTTTCTTCCTCTCTGCCTTTGCCTCCGTTCTTTGTGCGCTTCTCCTCTGGTCTTGCTTTTCTTTGCTTGGTTTCTCTTTGCTTCTCTTGTTCTCCCTGTCTCTCTTAGTGTCTTCCTGGTGCCGGAGCTTGGTGACAAGGACGATGGCGAAGGTGTGATGATTAGCCATAAATGAGTAACAACAAGAATAGGTAAAAGTGCTACTACCGAATTGACACATGAATTGGTTGTCTCTTTGAACCTAGATCCTGAAATCTTCAGTCAGATAGGTTTGGTTGTCATCATGGAAATTCTTTGAATATGAGCTTTAATATTATTCCCCTCGAAAATTTATTGAATTGCTCTCATGTTAAGCCTTTTGTTAGCAGATCCACAATGTTATGATTTGACTTCACATGGTCAATATATATAATCTCTTATAAGACCAATTTGCTTACAGTGTTATGTCTTCGGTGTATATATCAAGACCTATCATTATATATACACACATACTATTTTGTGCTTTGTTAATTGCAGATTGGCTATCACAATATATGTATATAGTTGGCATAATTTTATTTCAACTTGAAATATCCTCTAAAAAGTCTCGAAGCCACTCTGCTTCTTCACTAACTTTATCTAAAGTTATAAATTCATATATCATTATGGATCTGGCCATACAAGTTTGTTTGGAGGATTTCTAAGAGACTATAGCTCATCTAATAGTAAAAATAAACCCACTTATGAATTTTAAGTCTTTGCTATCGTATATCCAATTAGCATCGCTATGCCTTTCAATTATAGCTAGATATTTAGTGTAATGGAGTATATATGTCAGGGTGTATCTCAGATATCTAAGAACCTTTATAATAGCCTTCCAAAGGTCCTTTCAAGGATCACTTGTATATCTACTCAATTTGTTAACTGTGTATGCTATGTATGGTTTAGTACAATTCATAAGAAACATAAGATTTCCAATGATTCATGAATATTCTATTTGAGAAATTGCATCTCAAGTATTTATTGATAGAAGTAGGTTTACATCAACCAATGTTTTGGATATATTGTTTTCATTCTTGTCAAATTTATCAAAAATTTGCTTAGTATAATGATATGGAGATAATATTAAGCAATCATATATTTTAGAAATTCTAATTCCTAAAATCACATTTGCTACACCCATATCTTTCATTTCAAATTTACTAGTCAACATCTGCTAAGTGGTCTTAATGATATTAGTGCTACTACAAAAAAGCAACATATCATCTATATATAGACAAACTATAACATATGCTATACTAGTGTTTTTTACATAAACACATTCATTACATTCATTTCTGTTAAAACCATTTGACAACATTACAATGTCAAATTTCTCATGCTATAATTTTGGTGCTTGTTTCAAATCATATAAAAATTTAACAAGCTTATACACTTTTCTTTCTTGCCCTGGAACCTTAAATCCTTCAAGTTGTTTCATAGACATTTCTTCATCAAAATTCCCATTTAGAAAAGCAGTTTTAACATTCATTTGGTGTATCTCAAGATTGTTAAAGGCAACTATAACAATTAACGTACAAATGGATGTTATTCTGGTAACTGGTGAGTATGTATCAAAGTAATCCACACCTTTATTTTGCTTACAACCTTTTACTACGAGTTTGACTTTATATTTATCAATAGATCCATCATTCTTGATATTCCTTCTGAGTATCCATTTGCACCCTAATGTTTTATTCTAAATAGAAAGATCAACTAGTTATTACATATGATTTTGCATGATGGATTCTATCTCATTATTTATCGCTTCATTACAAAATGCTACGTTCTTGCAAGGAAAAAGGTTCATTTTCAACCTCTTGAGGATCACCACTAATAAACTCATTAGTTCTCTTAATAGTCTTTTCTTCTTGTGCATTCTTGCAAGGAAACATGTTTTCAAAAAATAATGCATTACTAGATTCATTAGTTTTATTAATATGAATATTTGGAATATTAGACTTATACACATGAAACCAGTAAATGATACTATTATTAGTATATCTTATGAATATATAATCAATAGTTTTAGGTCTTAAATTGACCTTTTGGTGGAGGAACCATAACTTTGGCTAGACACCCCTCACACTTTCATGTATTTATAGGATGGTGTGTGACCCTTTCATAACTCATAAGGTGTCTTGTCATAATTTTTATTAGGTATTTTATTCAAAATATAATTTGCTGATAAAATAGCTTTCACCTATAATTTTTGAGATAATCTTGAAATTATCAATATAGCATTCATCATTTCTTTTAATGTTCAATTCTTGCGTTCAACAATACCATTATGTTGTTGTGAATAAGGAGCCTTGATTTGATGTATTATACTATGCTTAATATAGAATTCATCTAAAGGTAAATCATGTTCCCTAACTCTATTGCTTCTTATCTTTTTTTCTAAGTTGATTTTCAACCTCACTTTTGAAATGTTTAAACATTTCAAAGGTCTCGTCTTTGCTTCTTAACAAATAAACATAAAAATATTTTGTGCAATCATCAATAAAAGAAATAAAATACTTCTTACAACCTCTAGTTTGCACAAACTTTAAATAACAAATGTCAATGTGAATTAAATTTGAAGGTTCACTACTTTTGTCTACAAAACAGAAAGGTGTCTTAGTCAGTTTAGGTTCTAGATAAATTTTACACTTACAGTTTTGTGTTACACATCAGTTAACATCATGAATTCCTGACAATATTTAAAAGTTTGGTGTTATGTAAATAAGATAATTAATATGATCATGTTAATAATTTATAATGAGCTATTAATGACAAATCATTGGATTGGAACCTCCTTCGTGTGTGGTTTCCAAATTGAGTAATAAGAGTTTATACTATACTTGTTTGAAATACCATTGGTGGATCCTTTAACCTTGACATTTGTTTTTATCATTGTTTAATCCTTACATTAATCTTTCATCTCAAAGTTCTCATTAATTTCTTCCTCTTCTTCTTTATTATTATTAGTACTACTACTTCTACTACTAATAGTATTATTATTATTATTATTATTTACATTCTTGTTATATTTTATGTACGTTAAGTATGCTCTGTGTTTAATTAAGGATCCTGACATTGTTGGTCTTGCCTTGTTCATTCGCATCAGAAATCTGTTTATATTATATAATATATCTCTTTGATCTTTTCATAAACTCAGTATATAGGCTGGAAACCTGTGACCCGATCTTTTAGATCATTCTCAAGTATAACAACGCCACGTACTGAGTATTATTATTATTACTATTAATATTATTATTACTATTACTATTATTGTTACTATTATTGTTGTTATTATTGTTGTTGTTGTTGTTGTTGTTGTTGTTGTTGTTTTATTAATTATAATTTATACAATTAACCTCTCTGTGGTTCGACCTCGGTCTTGCTGAGTTATTTATTACTTTGACACTCCTACACTTGGGAGAAGACATCAATCTTTTGGTCGTGTCAAGTTTTTGGCGCCGTTGCTGGGGAGGTAAATTCTTGTACAAATTATAGTATTTATTTTGTTTTCTCTTTTCACTTTTCTTGTATCTAACTTTGTTTCTTTTGTTTTGTTTCTTTTTGTTTTGTTTTCTTCTTCCTTTTATTCTTTTTCTACACGTGTATGAGTGTTTGGTCACGTACATTAAGTGGTAGACTTTCGGGTATCCTCATCATTTTCAGAAAATATGGCCGAAGAAGATAACCAGTCACTTCATAATGAGAATAATGAGAATAATGAGAATAACCGTGTTAGGACACTTAGAGACCACATGAATCCCACAAGAACAAGTGCACCCTCATGCATAGTTTTTCCTGATGCATCCATTTTAATTTTAAGCCAGGCATTATTCAACTTTTACCTTCTTTTCATGGCTTAGATCTAGAAAATCCATACTTGCATTTGAGAGAATTTGAAGAAGTTTGTAACACATATAATGACTTAAATTGTAGTATGAATACCATTAGATTAAAGCTTTTTCCTTTTTCATTAAAAGATAAAGCTAAAACATGGCTACAAAATCTTAGGTCAGGATCCATTCGTGCTTGGGATGAAATGCAACAACAGTTTTTAAAGAAGTTTTTTCCATCTCACAGAACCAACTCTTTCAAAAGACAAATCACCACTTTCACTAAAAAACCAGGTGAAACATTTTACCAATGTTGGGATAGGTATCGAGACTTGCTTAATACTTGCCCTCATCATGGTTTTGAAACATGGAGATTGGTTTCACAATTTTATGAAGGATTAACACCTAAAGATAGGCAAATGGTTGAATTGATGTGCAATGGAACTTTTGAAGATAAAGACCTTAATGAAGCAATGGAGTACCTAGACTTACTAGCTGAAAATGCGCAAAATTGGGACACTAAGGGCACTTATGAGGCACCAAGTAAAACCCAACCTCATACATCTAGTGGAGGTATGTATAACCTTAGGGAAGATCATGACCTCCAAGCCAAGTTTACATCTTTAGCTAGAAAAGTCGAGGCACTAGAATTGAAAAAGAGTGGTCAATTAAAATCTGTTCAAGACATTGTGTGTCAAATCTGTGAAACAAATGAACATGCAACCAATGAACTGTCCAACTTTGCCTTCTTTCAAGGAATGCTCCATGAACAAGCCATGCTTTAAACAGTTTCCAAAGGCCCAATCATAACCCATACTCGCAAACATACAATCCTGGTTGGAGAAATCACCCAAATTTCAGTTGGAAGAGTGATAACAATAATGCACAAACTTCACAGCCACCGTTTCAAGCACACCATAATTTCCAAAATTCTCATGGATATGCACCTCCTTATGCTCACAATGACAAATTTTAAAGATGCTCTTGCAAAATTCACATCTGCTCTCAATTTTCAAGAGAAAGGTAAGTTTCCATCTCAACCACATCAAAATCCAAAGGGGCAATACAATGCAAATGCAAGTAGTTCCGAAAGCCAACACATGGATCAAGTCAAATTAGTCATCACTCTTCGCAGTGGTAAGGTTATTGAAAAACCCACTCTTGAACCTTGTGAGAAAGATGATGAGTCAATCTTTGAGGGTAAGGAAGGGGTTGGATCTGAACATTGTAAAGAAAAGACTGATTCTTCGCCAGCACTTCCATTTCCTCATGCCATGACAAAACAAAGGAAAGTCAATCACAATTCTGAAATCCTTGAAACTTTCAAACAGGTAAGGATCAATATACCTTTGTTGGATGCTATTAAACAGGTACCTTCCGATGCTAAATTTTTGAAAGATCTATGCATTGTGAAGAGAAAACTGAATGTGAAAAAGAAAGCATTTTTAGCCGAACAAGTAAGTGCTATGCTTCAGAATAATAATGCTTTGAAATATAAAGACCCTGGTTGTCCTACCATTTCTTGCTTTATTGGAGAACATAAAATTGAAAGAGCTTTACTTGATCTTGGAGCTAGTGTGAATTTACTTCCATATTCGGTTTTTCAAAGTCTCAATCTAGGTGAGTTAAAACCAACTTCTGTAACTCTTTTACTTGCTGATAGATCTGTAAAAGTGCCTAGAGGAATAGTTGAGGATGTGTTAGTACAAGTTGATAAATTCATTTATCCTGTAGATTTTATTGTCTTGGATACCAACCTGTTGAACCATGTACATCAATTCCTGTTATTTTAGGACGTCCATTTCTTGCAACTTCTAATACATTGATTAATTATAGGAATGGACTGATGAAGCTATCATTTGGAAACATGACATTGGAGATGAATATTTTCAACATTTGCAAGCAACCTGGAGATGATAATGATTTACAGGAAGTGGACTTTATTAAAAAATTAGTTCATGATCAATTTCAAACCACTTCTAGCGAAACTAAGATTGATGAACCTGACGAGTTGCAAATGATTTATTTTCAGGAAGAAGCAAAGACATGTAATTGGAGACCACAAATTGAAGAACTGCCACCACAATCAATTGACTCCATACCTTCAAGTGTTCAACCACCAAAACCTGAATTGAAGTCGTTACCAGTCAATCTCAAATACTCATTTTTGGGAGAAAATGAAACTTTTCCGGTAATAATCTCTTCCAAACTTAATGCATATCAAGAAGGTTGGCGCATGTGCATTGACTATAGGAAACTTAATTCAATGACTAGAAAAGATCATTTCCCTTTACCTTTAACGGATCAAATCCTAGAAAGAGTTGCAGGTCATGAATTTTATTGTTTCCTAGATGGCTATTCAGGTTACAATCAAATTGAAATTGCATTGGAAGATCAAGAGAAGACTACTTTCACTTGTCCATTTGGTACTTTTGCATATCGAAGAATGCCTTTTGGGTTATGTAATGCACCAGCCACATTTCAAAGATGCATGCTTAGCATATTCAGTGATATGGTTGAATGTTTTCTTGAGATTTTTATGGATGATTTTTCTGTTTTTGGTGATTCATTTGATGATTGCTTAACTAACTTGGAAAAGGTTTTGAACAGGTGTGAAGAGAAGAATCTTGTACTGAATTGGGGAAAATGTCACTTTATGGTAACAAACAGCATTGTACTTGGTCACATTGTTTCATCGACAGGAATTGAGGTTGGCAAATCTAAAATCGAGTTAATTGCCAACTTACCAACACCAAAATCTGTTAAAGATGTTAGATCATTCTTAGGACATGCTGGTTTTTACAGAAGGTTCATCAAAGATTTTAGTGTAATTTCTAAACCATTGTGTAACCTTCTATCAAAGGAAAATGTTTTTGAATGGACTGAACAATGTGAAAAAGCCTTTGTTAAACTTAAAAGCTTGCTTACTTCTGCTCCTGTCATTCAACCTCCTGATTGGTCATTACCTTTTGAAATAATGTGTGACGCTAGTGATTATGTCGTGGGTGCTGTCTTGGGACAAAGAAAAGATAAGAAACCTTATGTGATTTACTATGCAAGTAAAACTTTAAATAGTGCTCAAATGAATTACACTACCACTGAAAAAGAATTACTTGCAGTAGTATTTGTATGTGACAAGTTCAGATCTTATCTTGTTGGCTCACCTGTTATTGTTGTTTTTAGTGATCTTGCAGTATTGAAATATCTTCTCTCTAAGAAAGATTCTAAGCCTAGATTGGTGCAGTGGATTTTGTTACTTCAAGAATTTGATATCACAATCAAAGACAAGAAAGGCACCGAAAATGTTGTCGCAGATCATTTGTCAAGATTGACAACCGATTCGAGATCTGATGCCGCACATCAAAATCCGCGTGACGTCGGAGTCGCCACCTAGTATTATGGTCACTAGGAACCTAAGGTCTGCGGGAGTCTGAGTAAGGGACTGGTTGTGCAAGGGGAAGACGCATCACCCCCAGTGCACCCTACCTAAGGCAAGCTGCATTATTGTTTGATTGCTTTTCTAGGTCGAGTTTCTATTCGCTGGTCTTTTCTAAGGTTCAAGGCAGATCTCCCCTTGTGAGGGAGTCTCTACCTTATTCGGTTAAATCCTAACCATTCTAAAGTCTGAATTTTAAAATTGCTTTTACTTACACCTTGTATCTTTAATACTCGAGGATGTACATTATCGTGTAATTTTACACCCCACAAATATTAAAGTCTACATCCGGATCCTAGAAAAAAAAGTTGGAAAAAGGTTTTTGATATTTTGGCCAAACCCTAATGGATGATCATAAACTAGTTATGATATCCATTTTTGAATTTTTAAAATGGGAGAAAAATGGAATTTTTGTGAAAACATGGTTGGAAAATTCTTTAGGACTTGGCCGTATGCAATAAAAATTTTTTTTTTGTTTTTTTGTTTTTTTGAAATATTTCAAAGAAAACCAGGCATTTTAATACCGAACTTGTATCTTACATTGTAAGTATACAACCCAATATTAAGCAAAACTTGGTAGAAAAATATTTTAAAAAGAATTTAAAACTTTTTTGAAATGATTTGAATTTTGTTTTTTTTTTAGGGGCTGGGCCAGAACTGGCCCGGCCCAAGCAAGTGGCTAATTAATCAGCCACTACATGCAGAAATGAATTCTGCATGCAACCGCTACGAAGAACAAAGAAGAAAAGACTAGATCAGGGAGGAGAGAATTACCTGGCGTGGAGAGAGTCGGCAGCCTGGCTGGTGATGCGCGGTGTGACTGGAGGCGGCGAGGCAGGCGGCGTGCACTGGTCCCGACTGGAAGAAGAATGAAGCAGGTCCTGTAGAGGAGAGGGAAAGCTCACGGCTAGAGCTGTTGGAGTGGCTGAGGAGGGAAATGCTACCCAAACTGCTGTTGATAGGAGTGCAAGCCGCTGTAAAGGATGGTTGCTGTTGTTGCTGCTGCTGGGATTGCGGTGGTGGAGAGAGAGAAACGTTGTGCAGAGAAGAGAGGGGGAGAGAGAGAGATGTTGCAGGCTTCGGTGAGGTTGCTGGGTGATGGATGGGATGCGGTCTTTCAGGTAAAGGATGGTGGCGAGGTCAGTGGTGGCGAATAGAGGCCACGACGGAGAGAAAAAAAAAAGGACTGGTTGCAGGAAAACCGGGTAGGAAAAGCTGATTTTTTGCCAATTTTGCGTTCAATTTTCTCCTTCCTCTGAGCATGAAATTGGCTCCTATTTATAGGGAACGAAAAAGGGTAATCTGGTATTTAACGGGGAAAAATTCTCAGTCCTTGATTCGACTCGAGGAATCCAAGCCGTTGGTTCAAAGTGTGCACCTCGAACTGCCAAATTTGGCAATCCAAGGCTGCAGACCGCCCGAGGGTGCCACTTTGGGCCAATAAACGGAGTTGTTTCCAAGTTGTTCGACCCGACCAGACCAACTCTACGAGATAAATATGTTTCAGGGGAACATGTTGGTGCACGCCTTGTCAGATTTGGGGGCCACACGAGTGAGAAAACGCGCCTGGAAAGCAGCCACTCGGGCAACTTTGTGAGGAAGAAGATGAACAGTAACCAGGCGACGCGTCGCCTGGTCCCTTCCCTCAACAAAAAAATGGCGTCGTTTGGGATAAAAATTAGGGATTTTTGCTGGTTTTCAATTTAGCGCTCCAGCTTTCAATTTCTTTCAATTTGACCCCCGGATTTTGTCAATTAGACCCCTATAGTTTGGCGCCTTTTGCAAGTTGGTCCTTGTCTTTGGATTTTGTCAATTTAACCCCTAATTGACCCCAAAACTTCAATTTTCTTGCAATTTGACCCTTGATTTCAATCAATCAACTTGGTAAAAATTAAATTTGGTCTCTTAAAATTCCAATCCTCTCAATTAAGCCCAAATTAAGCTCCCAAACTTAATTTTCACCAATTAAGCCCCAAGATAAAATTAATTTGACCCATTTAAAATAATTAAGTCTTGCACTTAATTAAATCCTTCAATTGGACCCAAATTAATTCTTAAACATAATTAAAATTCAATTTGGCCCATGATTAAATCAAATTGACCTATTAAAAATTTAATTATGTCTTGGACTTAATTTTTATGCAAATTCGTCCGGTAATCATTTAATTTAACCTTGAATTTGCATTTTTCTTCAATTTTGGGCACAATGGGGCGCCAATAGATCTTGAATCTCCTCCAAAAATTGCAATTTGATTTCCCGGCATACTTTCTCCACGTTGCCAGCCTTTATTATTTTTTTGTCTTTATTATTTTTTTATTTTATTTTGGGGGAATAACCTAGAATTGAGTTATGACATCTGACATCACACCAATCGATGACTACTTTCCTGATGAATCTTTATTTTATATCTCTACGATGCCTTGGTTTGCTAATATTGTTAATTTTCTTGTTTCAGGACAATTGCCAGCTCATTAGAGCACCCAAGACAAAAGAAAGTTCTTGAACGAAGTGAAGAACTTTTATTGGGATGACCCTTATTTATTCAAATATTGTCCTGATCAAATATTTCGAAGATGCATTCCTGACAATGAGGTAAGTAGTGTCATTAAATTTTGTCATTCTGAGGCATGTGGGGGTCATTTCTCATCAAGAAAGACAACTGCGAAAATCTTACAAAGTGGATTTTACTGGCCCACCATGTTCAAAGACTCACATGCATTCTGCAAGACTTGTGAAAATTGTCAAAAGTTGGGATCTATTTCAAAACGTCACATGATGCCTTTAAATCCTATTCTTGTCATTAAGATCTTTGACTGTTGGGGTATAGATTTCATGGGTCCATTTCCTCCATCATTTGGTTTTTTTTTTTGATAAAATGTAAGAAGTATATTATATCAAAAAGAGCAAGGCAAGCTTGCAATACAAGCTGGAAACCAACAGAGTTCAGGAAATGTACAAGAGAACAATTAGGGAATGAATTCCCCAACGAAACAAAAATTAAAAGTCAGCAAAATACAAGCTGAAAACAGAAAAGGGAATAAGCTCCCTAGATCCAATAAATGCAAAGCATGAACATCCTTCATGCAGGAAAGCCATCCAAAAAGCCAAACACCCTCAGCCTTATCAGCTGACCGAGGGAGAAATAGCACAAATCCATTGATGGAGCCTGGAACAAAACAACCTGCATTAAGCAGAAGCAGCACCAAACCAAGGACGAAGCCAACTCCAGAAAGAAAGGTAGCAAGAACAGGCAGGGACCATCCATGTCCAGAGACAGAAATCTGTTATAGAAGCAAAAGAAAACCCACAAAGCTGACCCAAACACAATCCGCACCAGGACCATCGGTCAGCTAAGAAAAGAACAAGCAGGCAGCAAGGGAACCTGACAGACAAAACAAAATAATAAACAGGCATATTCCAGTGTTTATAATGACTGGAATGAAGCAATTACTAGTCCCTCAAAAGAAGAGGCTGCTGCTTTGCTTCGAGTAAGGTACTGCCTCCTGGGAATTTTGTGTGTGTTGGGCTTCTGTCCTAGAGCAACCAGTACAGACGTGCCAGCTTTAGTGTGCTTGCCGTCAGGAGGCAGGGAGCTTGAAGGCTGCATTTCCATTACAGCAGCCTCAGAGGACATAGGGTCTTCTCGAAAGTTGCAGGGAGGACCTGCACCATATGGAGATTGTTTCTCAACAGCAGCAGTTTCTGTAGAGGAACTAGTACTAGCTGAATGAGTTGATGTTGCATGCGGCTTATTTCTGGTTCTGACATGCCCTTTATTGCAAGTAAGCGTGGAATGACCAAGAGATTTGCAATGTTTGCAAAATCTGGGCAGGGATTCATATACTAGATGTTGTACTAGGAGAGTACCATTGGGCAGCAGCACATTAACAGAGGTTTTCAATTCAGAGAGGAGGTCTATTTCAATCAATACCCGAGCATAGGATATGCGAGTCATTTGTGCAGTCGGTTCATCACAATGAATCGGTTTGCCAACCATGCTGGCAATTTTAGACAAGCAGATATTATTCCAGCATCGTAAAGGCAGGTTAGGAAACCGAACCCATGTGGGCATTGAGGTGATCTCGGTGAATTGAAAATCAAAGAACTCAGGCATGATTTGGAGGACAATAGGCCGACCAAAAATGGCATAGGGCCTTGACCCTAAAACATCTAACATTGCAAATTCTGAAGAGAAATCAAATAACAGCCAACCCGAATCATGCATAGAAAAATGTACATCATGCTGCCAAGTTCGATTAATATAAGATTGCATAGCAGAATACCCAGGGAATTTTCCTGCGACATAACCAACTAAACAGTGTTTCCATTTATCAACTGGGTCATGAACATCAGCACCTTGAATGGGGCAAGCAGCAGCAAAAGATATATCATGGAAGTGAACAAGAGGTGGAGAGATACCTGGTGCTACACCTGCCGGAGGGGCTGAGCCGAACCAGGGCGAGGAGTGGATGTCACTAGAGGGTATGGTACTCTTTCAGTAGAGCATGACAAAGGGGATGATACTGGTTTGGGCAGAGGAAGAGGCGGCATGCGTACTGATTGCTTTTCCTCGTCTCTTCCTTTCCCAGTCAGAATTGCATTCAAAATCGGCGGAGTCAGGGGGATGGCCTCCATTGGAGGGCGTTGCGAAGAGGAAGCCGAAGAGTTCATCGATGCCATGGATTTACCCCGTCGAGGGACATAACTCTAGATTCACTAGAGAGGTTCACAAATTCGGAAAAAGTTACCTTAGAACGGTGCGGAGTGTGCGATGAGAGGGTGATTGCTCCGGCGAGCAACTTCGTGATGAAACCCTAGCCTCACCCAGAGAATGACGCCTCTTAGATTGAAGCGAGAAATCGCCTTGGACAGAACGAATAGCTGATTTAGCTTTCGATTTCGTCATTAAACTGAAGAGAGAGCGAGTACAGGATGAGTAAAAGGTGTCTAGGGATGGAAGCACACACACTCCGAAGGCCCGCGATTGCAGCACCAAAGGGCAGCTTCTCTTGTAATATTGGTTTCTTGATAATGGTCGCAGTAGATAGTTTCAAAATGGATAGAGGCAATTCCAAGTCGAACCAATGATCACAAAACAGTGATAAGTTTTGAAAGAAAACATTTTAAGTCGATTTGGAATCCCTCGAGCCATGATAAGTGATGGTGGAACACATTTCTGCAACAAGCCATTTGAGTCTTTAATGAAGAAATATGGAATCACACACAAAGTTGCCATCCCTTATCACCCTCAGACGAGTGGACAGGTAGAACTTGCTAATAGGGAGATCAAACAGATCTTAGAGAAAATGGTGAACCCTAATCGGAAAGACTGGTCTTTAAGACTTAATGATGCACTTTAGGCTTATCGAACTGCGTATAAACATCATTAGGTATGTCACCTTATAGACTAGTAATGGAAAACCTTGTCACTTGCCTGTGGAAATTGAACAAAGGCTTATTGGGCTATTAAAGCTTTCAATTCAAACATTGATGATGCTAGTCAGCTGCGAAAATTGCAAATAAATGAGCTTGAGGAAATAAGAAATGATGCATATGACAATTCAAGAATTCATAAAGTAAGAATCAAAGAGTTTCATGACAAGAAAATACTAAGAAAAACATTCAATGTTGACAAAAAGTCTTGCTTTATAATTCTCGACTCCATTTATTTCCTGGAAAACTAAGATCAAGATGGAGCGGTCCTTTTATTGTGAAACATGTGTATCCATATAGGGCCTGTGATATCGAAAATCCAAAGAATGGTAATGTTTTCAAGGTAAATGGCCATCATTTGAAAGTTTATTTTGATAATTTTTCAGTTGAAAATGACTCTATTGAATTGGGTGATCATGTATATAAGGATTGATTCTTTTTCTCACATTGTTTTTGTGTGACTTTTGTTTTGCTAGTCTCTCACCCAGGTCAAATGGCGGATAACGGTACTCCATGACTCTTAAGTCGGTTCTTTTAGTTTCCCATGATAACTGATATCTGTGTATATATTTGTGCAATTCTTTGCTCTTTCTCCTTTCTTTGAATCTCCCCCCCAATTCTCAGTTCAACCACTCTTGAAAAATTGAAAAAGTATTTTCCCGCTCTACCTTAGAATGCGATTACAAAAATTTACCGTGCTAGATGTGCAAGATTGAGGTTGTTAATGAACCATGTAATTCTTGAAGATATTCGCTGGCTGATTGAAGCAAAGGTCCGATTATCAGGTGAGTCCTCCAATTCTTTCATTTCATACATGCCTGGAATAAGTAAAAGCACTTTTGCGAAGAAACGTCGTGCAAATTGACTGAAAGTCTGTCACAGATGTGTCAGATGGACTTGTAATGGGACATGTCGTTCTTTAAGAATGGTATCTGTAAATCGTGAAGATAAAATACAATTCATTAAGGATGGCCTGAGTAAGGGGTCTTTAGATAATCTTTTATTGACTCTTGAGACACACCCTAGTGGAGATGTGCATCCTGCAATTTATGATTTATGGCTATAATTCCATAAAGAACATGCTCGACTTAGTCTTGGGAATCTGACTAAAAAAGACCCTGTTTGCCAGTTTTTAAGAAAACTAGATGGGAAGCCTATCCCCGACCCATAGAAGGCGTTTAAGCCGTTCTTGGACGTAAAACTAAGGAAAGATGTGAGCCATAATCACAACTACCTGTACATACACATGCTTTTTTTTCAAAATAAATAAATAAATAAAGAGAGAGAGAGAGAGAGAGACTACGACTGACCTACATATAGGTGGTATGATTGCATTTTCAATTTCTCATCTATAAATTCTTCTCTTCCTTCCCTTCATTTCTACTCAACCCATACTTTCATCAAATATAGAAGTGTGTAGAAATGGCAGGTTCCTCAAGTTTTGAGCGAAAGATTCATTTAGTGTATGGAGGAGGCAGCCTTGGGTTAATGGGGGGAGTGTCAATAGCTGCATTTTTAGGAGGTAGTCAAGTTTTGAGGGTAGTCCCCAAAGCTTTAGCACAAGGGGACATCATTGGAAAAACAATTGGAGAGGAATTACAAGTCCCCACAATGTCTGATTGACTGAATGCAATGTTTAACCATGCTGATGTCTTCATTGCCTTACCAGGTGGTCTGGGCACATTGGAAGAGATCTTTCATATTTCCTCTTGGGCCCAACTGCACATTCACCATAAACCCATAGGTTTGTTAAATGTTAATGATTTTTATGATAAGTTGTTGTCTTTTCTTGATTATGCTATGGAACAAGAATTTCTAACATCTTCAGCACGACAAATCATAATCTCTGCTGCTACTGCTGAACAATTGATTGACCAACTACAATCTTTCATCCCTGTAATTAATCCCTCCATGAGTCGCATAAATTGGTCAACTAAGGAAAGCCGTAAAAAGCTTAGATTGGATTTGAGCCTTTTGTAAAAACTTTGTGTCTTTTGGTTTTATTATTGTGTTTGTTGTTTCTTATATTTGTTTAAGTGTGTTTCAGGTTTGTCAGTGTTCGTTATTTCAGGTGATGTCTTCTATACTCTATCTTTCTACCTTAAGACATTGAGGACAATGTCTCATTTTGGTTGGGGGGAAAGGGTAGTAGTTGATATTTAAAAAAAAAACTGTGTTTTTATTTCATAAACTATTTGCAAAACTGTTGTTACTAGGATGGCAGAGTAAAAGGAGTTCTTTTTTAAAGTGACTCTTGAGACGCATCTTAGTAAACATTCTTAACAAGGTCTATCAGAATACTTCTTGAAATATTAGGTTTACAAACTCTCGTATTGTTAGCACTTGATTCTGCTCATATGCTCATTTAACAAGTATTTTAAATCTTCATTTTCACACACACACTTTAACATATGATTGTGGGTTGCACATTGGATTATTACATTATTTATGTTCTTTTGTTAAAGGTAACAACTAAGGGAAAGGGATAGTACATAATTTGCAAAAAAAAAAACAAAAAACAAAAACAAAAAAAATGATAATAAAAGAATAAGTTTGGTTTCGTAGCCTCCCTAACCTAAGCAATTAAGCCCGAAGGGGTGTTTTAACACTTAATACCCTAAAGTCAACTGACTTGGGAGCTATTGGCCCAACGCTTGTTACATGGGTTGAGGAGAAAAGCTTAAGGGAATCAAACATTGCACTATCTACGTATCAGTATCTGCAACCCGAGTTGCTAAGCTCGTAGGGGTGTCTCAACACCTAATGCCCTAAGACCAACTGGTCTGGGAGTCATTAGCCTAAAGCTCGTTACATGGGTTAAAGATGCATTGTGTTTTAAGTTGTATGTGTAAATAAATAAATAAAAGAAAAAAAAAAAATAATAATCCCAACCCAAGGAAGTTAACCTTAAACATTAGAAAAAATTTGTTTTCTTCCAAGTAAAGCCCCATAACTATATTGATATTTTGAGCACAAAAAAAGGTTTAGTAATATCTTGTTTAAGAGGTATTGAGCAGATATATGAATTTAATGAGAGTTTGTTTATCTGGATAGATTAATGGAAGTTGAATGATGAATGCCTTGCTTTATGGAATTTGCAAATTGTTTTTCTATTTTAACGCTTTGATTACTAGGGACTAGTAATAAGCTGGTTGGGGGGGTGATTAGTACTTAAAAGTGCATATTTATCAAGGTTTTATATCATCATTTTGCACTTAAAGTATCAATAACTCCTTAACTAAAGCATGTTTTATAATAACAAGTCTAATACTATAAAATGCCTTAATATATGGTAAATGTTCATCTTAAATGCAGGCCTATCACATAAAATCAAAGGATTGATTGATGAGTTCAACTATGAAATTGAAAGGACAAAGAGAGGCCAAACTTAGAAAAGAGATGTTGGTAGTCCAAACTGGAACACTGTTCGGTAATTGGGTCATATCTCGAGTTCTAGATGTCCAAATGATCTCAAATTTTTAACAGATTTGTAAGACATAGGCCTACAACTTTCATGTTTATCAAGATCTAAGAAGGCCGTTTTCAAGTCCAAATTATAGCAACAACGGAGAAGTCCGAATCTGTCCTGCAGCCCAAACACTGTTCAGTGTTTGGCCCATATCTGGAGTTCTAGAAGTCCAAATCACCTCCATTTTTTTTCCTGGAAAGCTGAGTCAATTTCCTACAACTTTCATGTTTTCAAGTGGACCCAGTTCTGATGCTAGCATTTTCGTTTTATTCAGACAAGAAGATAAGGATTTTCACAAAGTCAAAAGTTGGCCACCCACTCAACAATTAGTCATCAAATCAATAATTCCGAATTTTGGCCTATAAAAGGAGGCATTTGCCATGTATTTAGGGGCTTGGTTGTTCAGATCAAGTTCATGCTCTTTATTTCTCTCTTTATATTTTTTGTAATTCTTAAGTTTTGCTTTCATTAATTTCTTGTTTATGCTTTTCATTTCCTTTCCTTTCCTTAGTTAACTTGTATCTTATTTATGTTCTTGTTTTGTTTATTTATGTTTCTCTTCTTCATTATGTTTAGCTAAGTTTATTATGTCAAGGTGAAAAGGTTACACTAATGGTGTAAGAACAAGTATGGTGTAAACTCAACATGGACCTTAATGTTTAATATTAACATGTCTTATCTTTTTATCTTACTAATTCTTAATACCTTGCTTGTTAAATGGTTAATCTAGATTTGTGTTGTATAATACTTGGTACAACAAATGCTTGGCACTCTCATAGCCCAACCGTATGGTATTACCTACACCTGGGCTATGAAAGGAACTTGATTTGTTGTTAACATCAGTTAACATCATGAATTCCTGACAATATTTAAAAGTTTGGTGTTATGTAAATAAGATAATTAATATGATCATGTTAATAATTTATAATGAGCTATTAATGACAAATCATCCGATTGGAACCTCCTTCGTGTGTGGTTTCCAAATTGAGTAATAAGAGTTTATACTATACTTGTTTGAAATACCATTGGTGGATCCTCTAACCTTGACATTTGTTTTTCATTGTTTAATCCTTACATTAATCTTCCATCTCAAAGTTCTCATTAATTTCTTCCTCTTCTTTTTATTATTATATACTACTACTTCTACTACTATATTATTATTATTATTATTATTTACATTCTTGTTATATTTTATGTACGTTAAGTATGCTCTGTGTTTATCAAGGATCCTGACATTGTTGGTCTTGCCTTGTTCATTCGCATCAGAAATCTGTTTATATTATATAATATATCTCTTTGATCTTTTCATAAACTCAGTATATAGGCTGGAAACCTGTGACCCGATCTTTTAGATCATTCTCAGGTATAACAACGCCACGTACTGAGTATTATTATTATATTATATATTATTACTATTACTATTATTGTTATATTATTGTTGTTATTATTGTTGTTGTTGTTGTTGTTGTTGTTGTTGTTGTTTATAATTAAATTTATACAATTAACCTCTCTGTGGTTCGACCTCGGTCTTGCTGAGTTATTTATTACTTTGACACTCCTACACTTGGGAGAAGACATCAATCTTTTGGTCGTGTCAAGTTTTTGGCGCCGTTGCTGGGGAGGTAAATTCTTGTACAAATTATAGTATTTATTTTGTTTTGTTTCTTTTTGTTTTGTTTTCTTCTTCCTTTTATTCTTTTTCTACACGTGTATGAGTGTTTGGTCACGTACATTAAGTGGTAGACTTTGCAGGGTATCCTCATCATTTTCAGAAAATATGGCCGAAGAAGATAACCAATCACTTCATAATGAGAATAATGAGAATAATGAGAATAACTGTGTTAGGACACTTAGAGACCACATGAATCCCACAAGAACAAGTGCACCCTTATGCATAGTTTTCCCTTTTGATGCATCCCATTTTAATTTTAAGCCAGGTATTATTCAACTTTTACCTTCTTTTCATGGCTTAGATCTAGAAAATCCATACTTGCATTTGAGAGAATTTGAAGAAGTTTGTAACACATATAATGACTTAAATTGTAGTATGAATACCATTAGATTAAAGCTTTTTCCTTTTTCATTAAAAGATAAAGCTAAAACATGGCTACAAAATCTTAGGTCAGGATCCATTCGTGCTTGGGATGAAATGCAACAACAATTTTTAAAGAAGTTTTTTCCATCTCACAAAACCAACTCTTTCAAAAGACAAATCACCACTTTCACTCAAAAACCAAGTGAAACATTTTACCAATGTTGGGATAGGTATCGAGACTTGCTTAATACTTGCCCTCATCATGGTTTTGAAACATGGAGATTGGTTTCACAATTTTATGAAGGATTAACACCTAAAGATAGGCATATGGTTGAATTGATGTGCAATGGAACTTTTGAAGATAAAGACCCTAATGAAGCAATGGAGTACCTAGACTTGTTAGCTGAAAATGCGCAAAATTGGGACACTAAGGGCACTTATGAGGCACCAAGTAAAACCCAACCTCATACATCTAGTGGAGGTATGTATAACCTTAGGGAAGATCATGACCTCCAAGCCAAGTTTACATCTTTAGCTAGAAAAGTCGAGGCACTAGAATTGAAAAAGAGTGGTAATTTAAAATCTGTTCAAGACATTGTGTGTCAAATCTGTGAAACAAATGAACATGCAACCAATGACTGTCCAACTTTGCCTTCTTTCAAGGAATGCCTCTATGAACAAGCCTATGCTTTAAATAGTTTCCAAAGGCCCAATCATAACCCATACTCGCAAACATACAATCCTGGTTGGAGAAATCACCTAAATTTCAGTTAGAAGAGTGATAACAATTATGCACAAATTTCATAGCCACCGTTTCAAGCACACCATAATTTCCAAAATTCTCATGCATATGCACCTCCTTATGCTCACATGACAAATTTTAAAGATGCTCTTGCAAAATTCACATCTGCTCTCAATTTTCAAGAGAAAGGTAAGTTTCCATCTCAACCACATCAAAATCCAAAGGGGCAATACAATGCAAATGCAAGTAGTTCCGAAAGCCAACACATGGATCAAGTCAAATTAGTCATCACTCTTCGCAGTGGTAAGGTTATTGAAAAACCCACTCTTGAACCTTGTGAGAAAGATGATGAGTCAATCTTTGAGGGTAAGGAAGGGGTTGGATCTGAACATTGTAAAGAACAGACTGATTCTTCGCCAGCACTTCCATTTCCTCATGCCATGACAAAACAAAGGAAAGTCAATCACAATTCTGAAATCCTTGAAACTTTCAAACAGGTAAGGATCAATATACCTTTGTTGGATGCTATTAAACAGGTACCTTCCGATGCTAAATTTTTGAAAGATCTATGCATTGTGAAGAGAAAACTGAATGTGAAAAAGAAAGCATTTTTAGCCGAACAAGTAAGTGCTATGCTTCAGAATAATAATGCTTTGAAATATAAAGACCCTGGTTGTCCTACCATTTCTTGCTTTATTGGAGAACATAAATTGAAAGAGCTTTACTTGATCTTGGAGCTAGTGTGAATTTACTTCCATATTCGGTTTTCAAAGTCTCAATCTAGGTGAGTTAAAACCAACTTCTGTAACTCTTTTACTTGCTGATAGATCTGTAAAAGTGCCTAGAGGAATAGTTGAGGATGTGTTAGTACAAGTTGATAAATTCATTTATCCTGTAGATTTTATTGTCTTGGATACCAACCTGTTGAACCATGTACATCAATTCCTGTTATTTTAGGACGTCCATTTCTTGCAACTTCTAATACATTGATTAATTATAGGAATGGACTGATGAAGCTATCATTTGGAAACATGACATTGGAGATGAATATTTTCAACATTTGCAAGCAACCTGGAGATGATAATGATTTACAGGAAGTGGACTTTATTAAAAAATTAGTTCATGATCAATTTCAAAACCACTTCTAGCGAAACTAAGATTGATGAACCTGACGAGTTGCAAATGATTTATTTTCAGAAGAAGCAAAGACATGTAATTGGAGACCACAAATGAAGAACTGCCACCACAATCAATTGACTCCATACCTTCAAGTGTTCAACCACCAAACCTGAATTGAAGTCGTTACCAGTCAATCTCAAATATCATTTTTGGGAGAAAATGAAACTTTTCCGGTAAATCTCTTCCAAACTTAATGCATATCAAGAAGGTTGGCGCATGTGCATTGACTATAGGAAACTTAATTCAATGACTAGAAAAAGATCATTTCCCTTTACCTTTAACGGATCAAATCCTAGAAAGAGTTGCAGGTCATGAATTTTATTGTTTCCTAGATGGCTATTCAGGTTACAATCAAATTGAAATTGCATTGGAAGATCAAGAGAAGACTACTTTCACTTGTCCATTTGGTACTTTTGCATATCGAAGAATGCCTTTTGGGTTATGTAATGCACCAGCCACATTTCAAAAGATGCATGCTTAGCATATTCAGTGATATGGTTGAATGTTTTCTTGAGATTTTATGGATGATTTTCTGTTTTTGGTGATTCATTTGATGATTGCTTAACTAACTTGGAAAAGGTTTGAACAGGTGTGAAGAGAAGAATCTTGTACTGAATTGGGGAAAATGTCACTTTATGGTAAACAAACAGCATTGTACTTGTCACATTGTTTCATCGACAGGAATTGAGGTTGGCAAATCTAAAATCGAGTTAATTGCCAACTTACCAAACACCAAAATCTATTAAAGATGTTAGATCATCTTAGGACATGCTGGTTTTTACAGAAGGTTCATCAAAGATTTTAGTGTAATTTCTAAACCATTGTGTAACCTTCTATCAAAGGAAAATGTTTTTGAATGGACTGAACAATGTGAAAAAGCCTTTGTTAAACTTAAAAGCTTGCTTACTTCTGCTCCTGTCATTCAACCTCCTGATTGGTCATTACCTTTGAAATAATGTGTGACGCTAGTGATTATGTCGTGGGTGCTGTCTTGGGACAAAGAAAAGATAAGAAACCTTATGTGATTTACTATGCAAGTAAACTTTAAATAGTGCTCAAATGAATTACAACTACCACTGAAAAAGAATTACTTGCAGTAGTATTTGTATGTGACAAGTTCAGATCTTATCTTGTTGGCTCACCTGTTATTGTTGTTTTAGTGATCTTGCAGTATTGAAATATCTTCTCTCTAAGAAAGATTCTAAGCCTAGATTGGTGCAGTGGATTTTGTTACTTCAAGAATTTGATATCACAATCAAAGACAAAAAGGCACCGAAAATGTTGTCGCAGATCATTTGTCAAGATTGACAACCGATTCGAGATCTGATGCCGCACATCAAAATCCGCGTGACGTCGGAGTCGCACCTAGTATTATGGTCACTAGGAACCTAAGGTCTGCGGGAGTCTGAGTAAGGGACTGGTTGTGCAAGGGGAAGACGCATCACCCCAGTGCACCCTACTAAGGCAAGCTGCATTATTGTTTGATTGCTTTTCTAGGTCGAGTTTCTATTCGCTGGTCTTTTCTAAGGTTCAAGGCAGATCTCCCTTGTGAGGGAGTCTCTACCTTATTCGGTTAATCCTAACCATTCTAAAGTCTGAATTTTAAAATTGCTTTTACTTACACCTTGTATCTTTAATACTCGAGGATGTACATTATCGTGTAATTTTACACCCCACAAATATTAAAGTCTACATCCGGATCCTAGAAAAAAAAGTTGGAAAAAGGTTTTTGATATTTTGGCCAAACCCTAATGGATGATCATAAACTAGTTATGATATCCATTTTTGAATTTTTAAAATGGGAGAAAAATGGAATTTTTGTGAAAACATGGTTGGAAAATTCTTTAGGACTTGGCCGTATGCAATAAAACATTTTTTTTTGGTTTATTTGTTTTTTTGAAATATTTCAAAGAAAACCAGGCATTTTAATACCGAACTTGTATCTTACATTGTAAGTATACAACCCAATATTAAGCAAAACTTGGTAGAAAAAATATTTTAAAAAGAATTTAAAACTTTTTTGAAATGATTTGAATTTTGTTTTTTTTTTAGGGGCTGGGCCAGAACTGGCCCGGCCCAAGCAAGTGGCTAATTAATCAGCCACTACATGCAGAAATGAATTCTGCATGCAACCGCTACGAAGAACAAAGAAGAAAAGACTAGATCAGGGAGGAGAGAATTACCTGGCGTGGAGAGAGTCGGCAACCTGGCTGGTGATGCGCGGTGTGACTGGAGGCGGCGAGGCAGGCGGCGTGCACTGGTCCCGACTGGAAGAAGAATGAAGCAGGTCCTGTAGAGGAGAGGGAAAGCTCACGGCTAGAGCTGTTGGAGTGGCTGAGGAGGGAAATGCTACCCAAACTGCTGTTGATAGGAGTGCAAGCCGCTGTAAAGGATGGTTGCTGTTGTTGCTGCTGCTGGGATTGCGGTGGTGGAGAGAGAGAAACGTTGTGCAGAGAAGAGAGGGGGAGAGAGAGAGATGTTGCAGGCTTCGGTGAGGTTGCTGGGTGATGGATGGGATGCGGTCTTTCAGGTAAAGGATGGTGGCGAGGTCAGTGGTGGCGAATAGAGGCCACGACGGAGAGAAAAAAAAAAAAGGACTGGTTGCAGGAAAACCGGGTAGGAAAAGCTGATTTTTTGCCAATTTTGCGTTCAATTTTCTCCTTCCTCTGAGCATGAAATTGGCTCCTATTTATAGGGAACGAAAAAGGGTAATCTGGTATTTAACGGGGAAAAATTCTCAGTCCTTGATTCGACTCGAGGAATCCAAGCCGTTGGTTCAAAGTGTGCACCTCGAACTGCCAAATTTGGCAATCCAAGGCTGCAGACCGCCCGAGGGTGCCACTTTGGGCCAATAAACGGAGTTGTTTCCAAGTTGTTCGACCCGACCAGACAACTCTACGAGATAAAGATGTTTCAGGGGAACATGTTGGTGATCTCCTTGTCGGATTTGGGGGCCACACGAGTGAGAAAACGCGCCTGGAAAGCAGCCACTCGGGCAGCTTTGTGAGGAAGAAGATGAACAGTAACCAGGCGACGCGTCGCCTGGTCCCTTCCCTCAACACAAAAACGACGCCGTTTGGGATAAAAGTTAGGGATTTTTGCTGATTTTCAATTTAGCCCTCCAGCTTTCAATTTCTTTCAATTTGACCCCCCGATTTTGTCAATTAGACCCCTATAGTGTGGCGCCTTTTGCAAGTTGGTCCTTGTCTTTGGATTTTGTCAATTTAACCCCTAATTGACCCCAAAACTTCAATTTTCTTGCAATTTGACCCCTGATTTCAATCAATCAACTTGGTAAAAATTAAATTTGGTCTCTTAAAATTCCAATCTTCTCAATTAAGCCCAAATTAAGCTCCCAAACTTAATTTTTCACCAATTAAGCCCCAAGATAAAATTAATTTGATGCATTTAAACTATAATTAAGTCCTTACACTTAATTAAATCCTTCAATTGGACCCAAATTAATTCTTAAACATAATTAAAATTCAATTTGGCCCATGATTAAATCAAATTGACCTATTAAAAATTTAATTATGTCTTTGGACTTAATTTTTATGCAAATTCGTCCGGTAATCATTTAATTTAACCTTGAATTTGCATTTTTCTTCAATTTTGGGCACAATGGGGCGCCAATAGATCTTGAATCTCCTCCAAAAATTGCAATTTGATTTCCCGACATACTTTCTCCACGTTGCCAGCCTTTATTATTTTTTTGTCTTTATTATTTTTTTATTTTATTTTGGGGGAATAACCTAGAATTGAGTTATGACATCTGACATCACACCAATCGATGACTACTTTCCTGATGAATCTTTATTTTATATCTCTACGATGCCTTGGTTTGCTAATATTGTTAATTTTCTTGTTTCAGGACAATTGCCAGCTCATTAGAGCACCCAAGACAAAAGAAAGTTCTTGAACGAAGTGAAGAACTTTTATTGGGATGACCCTTATTTATTCAAATATTGTCCTGATCAAATATTTCGAAGATGCATTCCTGACAATGAGGTAAGTAGTGTCATTAAATTTTGTCATTCTGAGGCATGTGGGGGTCATTTCTCATCAAGAAAGACAACTGCGAAAATCTTACAAAGTGGATTTTACTGGCCCACCATGTTCAAAGACTCACATGCATTCTGCAAGACTTGTGAAAATTGTCAAAAGTTGGGATCTATTTCAAAACGTCACATGATGCCTTTAAATCCTATTCTTGTCATTAAGATCTTTGACTGTTGGGGTATAGATTTCATGGGTCCATTTCCTCCATCATTTGGTTTTTTTTTTTTTGATAAAATGTAAGAAGTATATTATATCAAAAAGAGCAAGGCAAGCTTGCAATACAAGCTGGAAACCAACAGAGTTCAGGAAATGTACAAGAGAACAATTAGGGAATGAATTCCCCAACGAAACAAAAATTAAAAGTCAGCAAAATACAAGCTGAAAACAGAAAAGGGAATAAGCTCCCTAGATCCAATAAATGCAAAGCATGAACATCCTTCATGCAGGAAAGCCATCCAAAAAGCCAAACACCCTCAGCCTTATCAGCTGACCGAGGGAGAAATAGCACAAATCCATTGATGGAGCCTGGAACAAAACAACCTGCATTAAGCAGAAGCAGCACCAAACCAAGGACGAAGCCAACTCCAGAAAGAAAGGTAGCAAGAACAGGCAGGGACTATCCATGTCCAGAGACAGAAATCTGTTATAGAAGCAAAAGAAAACCCACAAAGCTGACCCAAACACAATCCGCACCAGGACCATCGGTCAGCTAAGAAAAGAACAAGCAGGCAGCAAGGGAACCTGACAGACAAAACAAAATAATAAACAAGCATATTCCAGTGTTTATAATGACTGGAATGAAGCAATTACTAGTCCCTCAAAAGAAGAGGCTGCTGCTTTGCTTCGAGTAAGGTACTGCCTCCTGGGAATTTTGTGTGTGTTGGGCTTCTGTCCTAGAGCAACCAGTACAGACGTGCCAGCTTTAGTGTGCTTGCCGTCAGGAGGCAGGGAGCTTGAAGGCTGCATTTCCATTACAGCAGCCTCAGAGGACATAGGGTCTTCTCGAAAGTTGCAGGGAGGACCTGCACCATATGGAGATTGTTTCTCAACAGCAGCAGTTTCTGTAGAGGAACTAGTACTAGCTGAATGAGTTGATGTTGCATGCGGCTTATTTCTGGTTCTGACATGCCCTTTATTGCAAGTAAGCGTGGAATGACCAAGAGATTTGCAATGTTTGCAAAATCTGGGCAGGGATTCATATACTAGATGTTGTACTAGGAGAGTACCATTGGGCAGCAGCACATTAACAGAGGTTTTCAATTCAGAGAGGAGGTCTATTTCAATCAATACCCGAGCATAGGATATACGAGTCATTTGTGCAGTCGGTTCATCACAATGAATCGGTTTGCCAACCATGCTGGCAATTTTAGACAAGCAGATATTATTCCAGCATCGTAAAGGCAGGTTAGGAAACCGAACCCATGTGGGCATTGAGGTGATCTCGGTGAATTGAAAATCAAAGAACTCAGGCATGATTTGGAGGACAATAGGCCGACCAAAAATGGCATAGGGCCTTGACCCTAAAACATCTAACATTGCAAATTCTGAAGAGAAATCAAATAACAGCCAACCCGAATCATGCATAGAAAAATGTACATCATGCTGCCATGTTCGATTAATATAAGATTGCATAGCAGAATACCCAGGGAATTTTCCTGCGACATAACCAACTAAACAGTGTTTCCATTTATCAACTGGGTCATGAACATCAGCACCTTGAATGGGGCAAGCAGCAGCAAAAGATATATCATGGAAGTGAACAAGAGGTGGAGAGATACCTGGTGCTACACCTGCCGGAGGGGCTGAGCCAGAACCAGGGCGAGGAGTGGATGTCACTAGAGGGTATGGTACTCTTTCAGTAGAGCATGACAAAGGGGGATGATACTGGTTTGGGGCAGAGGAAGAGGCGGCATGCGTACTGATTGCTTTTCCTCGTCTCTTCCTTTCCCAGTCAGAATTGCATTCAAAATCGGCGGAGTCAGGGGGATGGCCTCCATTGGAGGGGCGTTGCGAAGAGGAAGCCGAAGAGTTCATCGATGCCATGGATTTACCCCGTCGAGGGGACATAACTCTAGATTCACTAGAGAGGTTCACAAATTCGGAAAAAGTTACCTTAGAACGGTGCGGAGTGTGCGATGGAGAGGGTGATTGCTCCGGCGAGCAACTTCGTGATGAAACCCTAGCCTCACCCAGAGAATGACGCCTCTTAGATTGAAGCGAGAAATCGCCTTGGACAGAACGAATAGCTGATTTAGCTTTCGATTTCGTCATTAAACTGAAGAGAGAGCGAGTACAGGATGAGTAAAAGGTGTCTAGGGATGGAAGCACACACACTCCGAAGGCCCGCGGATTGCAGCACCAAAGGGCAGCTTCTCTTGTATATATTGGTTTCTTGTATATATTGGTCGCAGTAGATTATGTTTCAAAATGGATAGAGGCAATTCCAAGTCGAACCAATGATCACAAAACAGTGATAAAGTTTTTGAAAGAAAACATTTTAAGTCGATTTGGAATCCCTCGAGCCATGATAAGTGATGGTGGAACACATTTCTGCAACAAGCCATTTGAGTCTTTAATGAAGAAATATGGAATCACACACAAAGTTGCCATCCCTTATCACCCTCAGACGAGTGGACAGGTAGAACTTGCTAATAGGGAGATCAAACAGATCTTAGAGAAAATGGTGAACCCTAATCGGAAAGACTGGTCTTTAAGACTTAATGATGCACTTTAGGCTTATCGAACTGCGTATAAAACATCATTAGGTATGTCACCTTATAGACTAGTATATGGAAAACCTTGTCACTTGCCTGTGGAAATTGAACATAAGGCTTATTGGGCTATTAAAGCTTTCAATTCAAACATTGATGATGCTAGTCAGCTGCGAAAATTGCAAATAAATGAGCTTGAGGAAATAAGAAATGATGCATATGACAATTCAAGAATTCATAAAGTAAGAATCAAAGAGTTTCATGACAAGAAAATACTAAGAAAAACATTCAATGTTGATCAAAAAGTCTTGCTTTATAATTCTCGACTCCATTTATTTCCTGGAAAACTAAGATCAAGATGGAGCGGTCCTTTTATTGTGAAACATGTGTATCCATATAGGGCCTGTGATATCGAAAATCCAAAGAATGGTAATGTTTTCAAGGTAAATGGCCATCATTTGAAAGTTTATTTTGATAATTTTTCAGTTGAAAATGACTCTATTGAATTGGGTGATCATGTATATAAGGATTGATTCTTTTTCTCACATTGTTTTTGTGTGACTTTTGTTTTGCTAGTCTCTCACCCAGGTCAAATGGCGGATAACGGTACTCCATGACTCTTAAGTCGGTTCTTTTAGTTTCCCATGATAACTGATATCTGTGTATATATTTGTGCAATTCTTTGCTCTTTCTCCTTTCTTTGAATCTCCCCCCCAATTCTCAGTTCAAAATAGACACCACTCTTGAAAAATTGAAAAAGTATTTTCCCGCTCTACCTTAGAATGCGATTACAAAAATTTACCGTGCTAGATGTGCAAGATTGAGGTTGTTAATGAACCATGTAATTCTTGAAGATATTCGCTGGCTGATTGAAGCAAAGGTCCGATTATCAGGTGAGTCCTCCAATTCTTTCATTTCATACATGCCTGGAATAAGTAAAAGCACTTTTGCGAAGAAACGTCGTGCAAATTGACTGAAAGTCTGTCACAGATGTGTCAGATGGACTTGTAATGGGACATGTCGTTCTTTAAGAATGGTATCTGTAAATCGTGAAGATAAAATACAATTCATTAAGGATGGCCTGAGTAAGGGGTCTTTAGATAATCTTTTATTGACTCTTGAGACACACCCTAGTGGAGATGTGCATCCTGCAATTTATGATTTATGGCTATAATTCCATAAAGAACATGCTCGACTTAGTCTTGGGAATCTGACTAAAAAAGACCCTGTTTGCCAGTTTTTAAGAAAACTAGATGGGAAGCCTATCCCCGACCCATAGAAGGCGTTTAAGCCGTTCTTGGACGTAAAACTAAGGAAAGATGTGAGCCATAATCACAACTACCTGTACATACACATGCTTTTTTTTCAAAATAAATAAATAAATAAAGAGAGAGAGAGAGAGAGAGACTACGACTGACCTACATATAGGTGGTATGATTGCATTTTCAATTTCTCATCTATAAATTCTTCTCTTCCTTCCCTTCATTTCTACTCAACCCATACTTTCATCAAATATAGAAGTGTGTAGAAATGGCAGGTTCCTCAAGTTTTGAGCGAAAGATTCATTTAGTGTATGGAGGAGGCAGCCTTGGGTTAATGGGGGGAGTGTCATAGCTGCATTTTTAGGAGGTAGTCAAGTTTTGAGGGTAGTCCCCAAAGCTTTAGCACAAGGGGACATCATTGGAAAAACAATTGGAGAGGAATTACAAGTCCCCACAATGTCTGATTGACTGAATGCAATGTTTAACCATGCTGATGTCTTCATTGCCTTACCAGGTGGTCTGGGCACATTGGAAGAGATCTTTCATATTTCCTCTTGGGCCCAACTGCACATTCACCATAAACCCATAGGTTTGTTAAATGTTAATGATTTTTATGATAAGTTGTTGTCTTTTCTTGATTATGCTATGGAACAAGAATTTCTAACATCTTCAGCACGACAAATCATAATCTCTGTTGCTACTGTTGAACAATTAATTGACCAACTACAATCTTTCATCCCTGTAATTAATCCCTCCATGAGTCGCATAAATTCGTTAACTAAGGAAAGCCGTAAAAAGCTTAGATTGGATTTGAGCCTTTGTTTGTAAAAACTTTGTGTCTTTTGGTTTTATTATTGTGTTGTGTTGTTTCTTATATTTGTTTAAGTGTGTCTCAAGTTTGTCAGTGTTCGTTATTTCAGGTGATGTCTTCTATACTCTATCTTTCTACCTTAAGACATTGAGGACAATGTCTCATTTTGGTTGGGGGGAAAGGGTAGTAGTTGATATTTTTTAAAAAAAAAACTGTGTTTTTTATTTCATAAACTATTTGGAAAACTGTTGGTACTAGGATGGCAGAGTAAAATGAGTTCTTTTGTTAAAGTGACTCTTGAGACGCATCTTAGTAAACATTCTTAACAAGGTCTATCAGAATACTTCTTGAAATATTTAGGTTTACAAACTCTCGTATTGGTAGCACTTGATTCTGCTCATATGCTCATTTAACAAGTATTTTTAAATCTTCATTTTCACACACACACTTTAACATATGATTGTGAGTTGCACATTGGATTATTACATTATTTATGCTCTTTTGTTAAAGGTAACAACTAAGGGAAATGGATAGTACATAATTTCTAAAAAAAAAAAACAAAAAAACAAAACAAAATAATGATAATAAAAAGATAGATAAGTTTGGTTTCGTAGCCTCCCTAACCTAAGCAATTAAGCCCGAAGGGGTGTTTTAACACTTAATACCCTAAAGTCAACTGACTTGGGAGCTATTGGCCCAACGCTTGTTACATGGGTTGAGGAGAAAAGCTTAAGGGAATCAAACATTGCACTATCTACGTATCAGTATCTGCAACCCGAGTTGCTAAGCTCGTAGGGTGTCTCAACACCTAATGCCCTAAGACCAACTGGTCTGGGAGTCATTAGCCTAAAGCTCGTTACATGGGTTAAAGATGCATTGTGTTTTAAGTTGTATGTGTATATAAATAAATAAATAAATAAAAAAAAAAGAAAAAAATAATAATCCAACCAAGGAAGTTAACCTTAAACATTAGAGAAAAATTTGTTTTCTTCCAATAAAGCCCCATCTATATGTTGATATTTTGAGCACAAAAGAAAGGTTTAGTAATATCTTGTTTAAGAGGTATGAGCAGATATATGAAAATGAGAGTTTGTTTATCTGGATAGATTAATGGAAGTTGAATGATGAATGCCTTGCTTTATGGAATTTGCAAATTGTTTTTCTATTTTAACGCTTTGATTACTAGGGACTAGTAATAAGCTGGTTGGGGGGTGTGATTAGTACTTAAAAGTGCATATTTATCAAGGTTTATATCATCATTTTGCACTTAAAGTATCAATAACTCCTTAACTAAAGCATGTTTTATAATAACAAGTCTAATACTATAAATGCCTAATATATGGTAAATGTTCATCTTAAATGCAGGCTATCACATAAATCAAAGGATTGATTGATGATTCAACTACTGAAATTGAAAGATAAAGAGAGGGTAAACTTAGAAAAGAGATGTTGGTGCAGTCCAAACTGGAACACTGTTCGGTAATTGGGTCATATCTCGAGTTCTAGATCCAAATGATCAAATTTTTACAGATTTGATAAGACATAGGCCTACAACTTTCATTTCATCAAGATCTAAGAAGGCCGTTTTCAAGTCCAAATTATAGCAACAACGGAGAAGTCCGAATCTGTCCTGCAGCCCAAACACTTTCAGTGTTGGCCCATATCTGAGTTCTAGAAGTCCAAATGACCTCATTTTTTTTCCTGGAAAGCTGAGTCAATTTCCTACAACTTTCATGTTTCAAGTGGACCCAGTTCTGATGCTAGCATTTTCGTTTTATTAGACAAGAAGATAAGGATTTTCACAAGTCAAAAGTTGGCCACCCACTCAACAATTAGTCATCAAATCAATAATTCCGAATTTTGGCCTATAAAAGGAGGCATTTGCCATGTATTTAGGGGCTTGGTTGTTCAGATCAAGTTCATGCTCTTTATTTCTCTCTTTATATTTTTTGTAATTCTTAAGTTTTGCTTTCATTAATTTCTTGTTTATGCTTTTCATTTCCTTTCCTTTCCTTAGTTAACTTGTATTTATTTATGTTCTTGTTTTGTTTATTTATGTTTCTCTTCTTCATTATGTTTAGCTAAGTTTATTATGTCAAGGTGAAAAGGTTACACTAATGGTGTAAGAACAAGTATGGTGTAAACTCAACATGGACCTTAATGTTTAATATTAACATGTCTTATCTTTTTATCTTACTAATTATTAATACCTTCCTTGTTAAATGGTTAATCTAGATTTGTGTTGTATAATACTTGGTACAACAAATGCTTGGCACTCTCATGGCCCAACCGTATGGTATTACCTACACCTGGGCTATGAAAGGAACTTGATTTGTTGTTAACATCAGTTAACATCATGAATTCCTGACAATATTTAAAAGTTTGGTGTTATGTAAATAAGATAATTAATATGATCATGTTAATAATTTATAATGAGCTATTAATGACAAATCATTCGATTGGAACCTCCTTCGTGTGTGGTTTTCAAATTGAGTAATAAGAGTTTATACTATACTTGTTTGAAATACCATTGGTGGATCCTTTAACCTTGACATTTATTTTTATCATTGTTTAATCCTTACATTAATCTTTCATCTCAAAGTTCTCATTAATTTCTTCCTCTTCTTCTTTATTATTATTAGTACTAGTACTTCTACTACTAATAGTATTATTATTATTATTATTATTTACATTCTTGTTATATTTTATGTACGTTAAGTATTCTTGTTATATTTTCTTCCTGACATTGTTGGTCTTGCCTTGTTCATTCGCATCAAAAATCTGTTTATATTATATAATATATCTCTTTGATCTTTTCATAAACTCAGTATATAGGCTGGAAACCTGTGACCCGATCTTTTAGATCATTCTCAGGTATAACAACGCCACGTACTGAGTATTATTATTATTACTATTAATATTATTATTACTATTACTATTATTGTTACTATTGTTGTTATTATTGTTGTTGTTGTTGTTGTTTTATTAATTATAATTTATACAATTAACCTCTTTGTGGTTCGACCTCGGTCTTGCCGGGTTATTTATTACTTCGACAGTCCTGCACTTGGGAGAAGACATCAATCTTTTGGTCGTGTCAAGTTTTTGGCGTAGTTGCTGGGGAGGTAAATTCTTGTACAAATTATAGTATTTATTTTGTTTTCTCTTTTCACTTTTCTTGTATCTAACTTTGTTTCTTTTGTTTTTTTTCCTGCTCTATGCTAAGTTTTGATGAAATCACAATAGGATATGATTCATCTTCCCCTAGAAATGCATACTTAAGATCACTCAGTAAAGGCTTCCTTCCTGGTTTATAAGGTTGGACAAAAGTTGCCTCAACTTTCACTTGGGCTAAAATCAAAGGCTCAAACGATGAGGTCCATTGACCCATTGACATAATAGGCATTGGATCCAGATAAGTCTCGAGTTCTCTTACTTCCTCATTAACACATTCCAAAGAATAAAGTCTTTCATCATGAATTAAAGTTCTTGACACGACCAAAAGATTGATGTCTTCTTCCAAGTGCAGGAGTGTCGAAGTAATAAATAACCCGGCAAGACCGGGGTTGAACCATAGGGAGTAGGGGTGAGCAAAAAAATCGATAAACCGATTAAACCGGAAAAAAAATAACTGAAAAAACCGAACCGAAAAAAAAAACCGAATTAACCGACTAAAAAATCACAAAACAAATTCCGGTTCGGTTCGATTTCGGTTTCTAAAGTCTGAAACCGATGGAACCGAACCGAACCAAACCGGTTCAACCATACCACCACTTAAAAAAAAAACAAGTATAAATAGAAAAAAACCCTACACCTAAACTAACTTTCAGCAGACGCCCCCCCCTTCCCCCTCTCTCATCATCCCCCTCCTAGCAGTTGTGCCAAAATATGTGTAAAACAATTAACTAAATTCAAAGATGACACCTTTTTTTTTTTGTTGTCTTAGTAACATATCATCCAGATGCCAATTGTATCACGCCACTGGTTCATCTTTCTGCATTTTGCAGGTGTTAATTGCTTTGAAGAAGGGCTCTCAACTTTTGAAATATGGTCGTAAGGGAAAGCCAAAGTGACGGATGGGGCAGATAAAAAAAGAGATAGCTTTTTTATGATTAAGATTCTAACTTCATTTCAAGTTTATCTCTGTAGTCTGCATCTTGTGAGTTTTTTTTTATTATTACGTTTTACTTTGCTTGGAGTTTATGGGCAGATCTGTTTTCTTGAACAAGAGAAACCCAGATTTGCTTGTAATTTGTGGACACTGGACATCGAGATTTGCTTGTAGTTTGTGGGCACTGGACAGATCTATTTTCCTGAATAACAAATATTGACATTTGCTTGTAGTTTGTGGGCACCGAACACTGAGATTTGCTTACGCGGTTTTACCGGTTTTTGAACAATAAAAACCGAACCGAACCGAAACCGGTCGGTTCGAACCGGTTTCGGTTTTAAAATTTTAAAATTAATAATGTCGGTTTGGTTAATTGTTTTATGTAAGAACCGAACCGAACCAAAAATGATCACCCCTAATAGGGAGGTTAATTGTATAAATTATAATAAACAATAATACAACAACAACAATAATAGTAATAGTAATAGTTATAATAATACTAATAATAGTAGTAGTAATAGTAATATAATAATAATAATAAAGAAGAAGAGAAGAGGAAGAAGTTGATGAGAATTTTAATATGGAAGATCAATATGAGAATTAAACAATAATAATAAAAAGTGTCAAGGTTAGAGGATCTACTAATGGTATTTCAAACAAGTATAGTATAAACTCTCATTACTCAACTGGAAACCACACACAAAGGAGGTTCCAATAAGATGATTTCTCATTAATAGCTCATTATAAATTATTAACATGATCATATTAATTATCTTATTTAAGTAACACCAAACTCTTAAATATTGTCAAGAATTCATGATGCTAACTTATATTAACAACAAATAAAGTTCCTTTCATAGCACATGTGTAGGTAATACCATACGGTTGGGCTATGAGAGTGCCAAGCATTTATTGTACCAAGTGTTATACAACACAAATCTAGATTAACCATTTAACAAACAAGGTATTACGAATTAGTAAGATAAAAAGATAAGACATGTTAATATTAAACATTAAGGTCCATGTTGAGTTTACGCCATACTTATTCTTACACCATTAGTGTAACCTTTTCACCTTGACATAATAAACTTAGCTAAACCTAATGAAGAAGAGAAACATAAATAAACAAAACAAGAACATAAAAAAAATACAAGTTAACTGAGTAAAGGAGAGGAAATGAAAAGCATAAACAAGATATTAATGAAAACAAAACTTAAAAATTAAAAAAAAAAAATCTAAAGAGAGAAATAAAGAGCATGATCTTGATCTGAACAACCAAGCCCCTAAATGCATGGCAAATGCCTCCTTTTATAGGCCAAAATTTGGAATTATTGATTTGATGACTAATTATTGAGTGGGTGGCCAACTCTTGACTTTGTGAAAATCCTTATCTTCTTGTCTGAATAAAACGAAAATGCTAGCATCAGAAATGGGTCCACTTGAAAGCATGAAACTTGAAAATCCTTATCTTCTTGAGATCATTTTGACATCTAGAACTCGAGATATAACCCAATTACCAAACAATGTTCTAGTTTGGACTGCACCAACATCTCTTTTCTAAGTTTGGCCCTCTCTTTGTCCTTTCAATTTCCATACTTGAACTCATCAATCAATCCTTTGATTTATGTGATAGGCATGCATTTAAGATGAACATTTACCATATATTAAGGCATTTTAGTATTAGACTTGTTTTTATAAAACATGCTTTAGTTAAGGAGTTATTGATACTTCAAGTGCAAAATGATGATATAAAACCTTGATAAAATGCACTTTTAAGTACTAATCAGTTCTCTCCAATGGATCCTTTATCTATTCTTTTTCAAAGTGTTCTTGACAAATTGTTTGGATCAAATCTACCTTTCTAATGTCCTCATGTTCACCAATTTGTTTGGAGACATTGAATATGTTCATCTCCACAATCATATTCCCAAAATACAATTTGATCACCCCATTCCTACAGTTAATTAAAGCATTAGAAGTAGCTAGGAAAGGTCTACCTGAGATGACTGGGATGGGAGCATTAGAACCTTGAATAGGTGCCGTGTCTAACACTACAAAATCAACAGGAAAGTATAATTTATCTACTTGGATCAACACATCTTCAACAATACCCCTGGGAATCTTGATTGACCTATCAACTAATTGAAGGGTGATTCGAGTAGGCTTGATTTCTCCTAAACCTAATTGTTCATAAAAAATGTAGGGTATTAAATTCACACTTGCTCCTAAATCTAACAAAGCTTGGTCTATCTTATGACTTCCAATAATGCATGAAATGGTAGGACAACCAGGATCTTTGTATTTAGGAGGGATCTTAAACTAGATGATGGCACTAGCATGTTCAGTTAGAAAGGCTCTTTCTTTCACATTCAATCTCCTTTTGATTGTGCATAAGTCCTTAACGAACTTTGCATAAGATGAGACTTGTTTAATTGCATCAAGGAGTGGAATGTTGACTTTCACTTGTTTGAACAATTCATAGATTTTCGAGTTCATAAAATCATGTTTAGGTTTCCCTAACTTTTGTGGAAATGGTGCTCTAGGAACAAATTCTAAATCACTCACTTTGACTCGAATTTTTCTTGAATCATCTGCTTTCTCACTCATTTCTCTCTCATTTCTCTCACCTTCTTTTTCACTCAAACTCTTATTTGTTACTTGTGTTTTGTTTCCCTCTTCACTTTCCCTAGATTTCTCCTTCACAATACCTCTAGGAATCCCAAAACCTATAGCTTTGTCAACAATCTTTCCACTTCTAAGGGTAGTGATGGCTTGGACTTGTTCATGGTTTGAAGGCTCACTAGGTGAGGATTCACTCATGTGTACCTAACCTCTAGGATTTGGCATTGGTTGAGCTAGGATATTTCCCTTCTCTTGAATGCTTAATGATTGTGTCAACTTGGTTAGTTGACTTCGAATGTCATCTAAGGTCCTATTGGTCTGGTCTTGAAATTTGTAAGCTTGGTTGTTGATTCCTCCTTGTGTTTGCATGAATTGTTGAAGAGTATCCTCTAGGGATCTCTTATGAGGTGGTTGGTACGTGTTATGTGTGGGAGCATGAAATGGTTGGGATGGAGGTTGAAATGTTTGAGGTACTGAAGAGCCGTCATTTCTCCATCCAAACTTTGGGTGGTTCCTCCATCCAGGATTATAGGTATCAAAGTAGGGATTGCCTACTTGGTTTGAAAAGGGCTTTCTAACATTACTTGAATAAGAAGTTTGGCCATATAACACTTCCTTGAAGGCTGGAATGGTAGGACACTCAGTTGTCATGTGCCCTTTGCTCTCACAAACAACACAACTTTCCTTTTGTTGGTCACTTATGACATGCACTTTTTTAATCTCAAGAGACTCTACTTTCCTAGCCAATGAGGCTAATCTAGCATTGAGGTCATCAGTCTCTTTCAATTAGAACTTCCCACTTGAATGAGAAATGGTGTTTCTAGACTCAACATGAAGTGGGAGAGAGGTCGCCCATTGCTTTGTGTTTTCAGCCAATTGATCAAGAAAATCAAAGGCTTCACTTGGTTCTTTGTCATAAAACTCACCATTACACATGGTTGATACTAGCTTTTTAAAATCTGCAGTGAGAGAGTCATAGAATAAACTCACTAACCTCCACTTCTCAAAACCATTATGGGGACAAGCATTTAACAAGTCTTTAAACCTTTCCCAAGCTTGGTGAAATGACTCATTTAGACTACAAGAAAAGTTCATCATTTAATGTTGTAAGGCTACCGTATGAGTGGGGAAGTATTTTTTCAAAAATTCAGCTTGCATTTCCCTCCATGTACCTATAGACCTAGGACGCAGGGAGTTTAGCCAAAGCTTGCCTTTATCCTTTAGAGAGAATGTGAACAATTTAAGGCAAATAGTTTCCTCGGTGCATGTTCTATCAATAAAAGTATTACATATCTCTTTAAAGTCCTTAATGTGTATGTATGGGTTTTCAGAATCCATACCGTGAAATGTGGGAAGAAGTTGGATCATGCCCGGTTTCAGATTGAAAGCTTGTTGGTTAAGGGGCAAGATAATACACGAAGGTGTACTTTGTCTAGCCGGGTGAAGATACTCTCTAAGAGTTCAAAAATTAGGTTGGTCATTGAATTGTGGAGGTCTATTACCTTGAACACTTCCTTCACCCTCTACATCTTCAAGATTAGCCATGATGAAAAAATAATACAACAATTATATGAATATGAAAGGAAAGGAAAGAAAGAAAGAAAGAAAAAGATTGCAAATAAAAGTAAATGAAACGTAAAAGATAAAGTAATAGCTAAAAAATAAAAATACAACAAATTAGAAAATTCACACTCCAACTAATAAGCAATATTAGCAACAATAAACATTAAAGGATAGTTATAACAAACATGAATAAAAAGGCGGTAATACTAGCCAAGCACTTCAAACAATAAATATAAGAAAAATAATCACAACAAAACAACAAGATAAAATAAAATAAACAAGAGGCGGTAAAACCAGCCTTATAATATAAACAATAAATATTAGAAACTAATTAGAATACAGTAAAAGAAAAATGGTTGAACCAACCAGAATCCAACAATTAGTAGTCCGGTCCACAATCCAATATCCGAAAAGTTAAGGTCAATTTTTTTTTTGTTTTAGGCGGTAAAACCAGCCATTTGATATTTTTTTTATATGATTTTTTTTTGTTTTCCAATAATGAAATCTAAATTTGTTACCTTTGCTTGCTAGCTCCCGGGAAACAACGCCAAAATTGCTTGACCGCTATTTATGATCGGCTTGTTTTAACTCGCAAGTGCACGAGTGTGCGATGTAGCAATTAACTTCGTAAGATCGAGGTCATAGCCACAGAGAGCTAGATCTAGAAATTAAGCTAGGTAGCAAAAACACTCGAGAGAAATTAAATTAACAATAACTTGGTTGAAAATAATTGATGAATTTGTTTTCAAAGATAAAAACGTGTAAATAGATTTTAAATGACAAGAAAAAGTAAGTCTTGGTCCAAATCAATTTTAATGGTGATGTATTGGTGATTCCTTCAACATATATAAGATTACTCAACCTAATATCAACTATGGTGATATTAGATCGGAAGATATTGCAATGAAGTTTAAAAAGAAGAAGATTGATTATTGCTTAAGAATGAACAAGTACTTTCATATTAAGTAAGACATTGAATCAAGCAATTTTTATACCAAAACTAAGGTTTGTGCATAAAAATTCAAGATTATAACATTACCTAAATGATTTCTAAAATTTCTTTGCAATAATAAAACATTCATGAAGAAAATAAGAAGATAAACATTAAGATTCATTCATATCTTAAAGAACTCACCTCAATCACCATCATCATTGATTTGGATCCAAGAAAGAGATTAGCCAACCATGATTATTTATAAGAACACTTTAATAAACATTAAATAACTTGAATCAAACTGAAATAATGAGTTTTACAAACTAAAGAACTGAAATCTACAAAGAAAAACACAACACAATTTCAATAAAAATTCGGACACAAGACACTAACTTTGGACAACAATTTGACACTCCTAGAAGCCTCCTTTCGATATGGCTATTTATAGACATATTTATAGGCAATTCTGTTAGAACAGCTCATTTGAACATCTGAGTCAAAAGTTATGGGCATAACACCAAAAGTTGTTCTAGAAAATCCAATCAGGCCAGTTCGAAAACCACTTTGGTGCATGTTTTTCTTCCTCCTTTATTAGCGGTCTCTTTCTTCTTTTTGACCTAAAGTAGTGTAACAATGTCCCCTCTAGCTTTCCATCCATGTGCTTGCCCTTTTGGGTCAATGAATTACCCCAAATAAATGAAATGTTATTTGTTGTGTGGACATGTAAGATCATGGATTGTGTGTGGGCTGATTTGGAGCTGAATTTAAGTATCAAATAAGGATACAAATGTACCTATTATTTGGGCTAAGATTGACATTGAAACCTTGAGTGTTTGATGGTTGAAGTTTGCACACAACATAAGGCAAGTTTGGGCTTGAAATAGATCATATGATAATCTTTTCTAAAATTGGAATAGAATTGATTTTTGGGACAAATTTGGAGCACTTATTTGAACCAAGATTTGCTTCAATCTTCAACTAAATTTCTCTTCAATTCTTTGTTCCGAATTCCGACATTGAATTTTCTGAAATAATTCATTTAAGCTCCAAAAACCTATTGAAACATTAAAAAAAACTTCATTACTAAAAAGCACATCAATTATTATAAAAAATCGAAATAAAAAAAATAAATACATATGTAAAATAAGAGACTTAATGATACTTTTGATTCACAATTAAGTACAAATTTATCAGACTCAAAAACCATTTTAAACTTGTTGTTGCTCAACAGTGAGCCAGGAACCAAATTGTTTTGAATATCAGGAATATGAATCACATTGTTAAGAATTAGCTCCTTCTAAGAAGTCATTTCTAGCACCACCTTTCCATGGCCTAGGATTTTTGCATATTAAAGAGTTTCCAATGAAAAATATTTCTCTATTGGTAGGTATTACATACTCATAGAAACTATTTATGTCAGAGCATATATGACAAGTGGCTCTAATATCAACCTACCACTATTTAGGGTCATGCACCAAGGTTACCTATGACACAACACATGGGATGCCACAGTTCAGCTTAGCAAGTAGGTGTCCTTGGTCGGCGACTTTTTGATGCTTTTCAAAGGAAGAAAGTCGGTGAAAACACAAGGGAATGACAGCTCCCTTCCCCTGTTTTCTGCACGTCCAAAGGAAGAATAAGACATACTGTGTCCTTTAAAACAACACCGTTTCAGGCTTCTCTTTTTTTTTTTTTCTTTAATGAACAATGTATGAAACCCTTCATAAATCAAATTGGGGGAAATAAAGCCTAAATTGACTTAAAAATCAATTTTTCTTGCAATCAAACCCTTCATAAATCCAATTAAACCTTAAATAAAATTTAATTGAGTCCATAAACATCTGATTTTGGACTTTTCTTCCTCAAATCAAATTTTCTTCATTAACAGGGCCCTCATCGGTCAACGATATACCGTCAAATTTCAATTTTTGTATTTTTGAACCTCCTCAACCAAGTTTTGACCATTTTCTAAGCATTCTACCATCCTTTTTTAACTGTTATATTTTTTTTATAATATTTTTATTTTTTTGTTTTTTTTAAAGATAGAAAAAATGTGAATCAGGGAATAATCAAAAAATTGGTGTGACATTTATGATGACAGTCCTTAGCTCGATATCCTAACTTGTTACAAATAAAACAAGTTCCTTTGAACATCTTTTCGTTGTCACCATCACCAATATTGGGTCCCTTAGAAGAACCTGCTTTGTTATACTTTCTCTTTTTGGTCTTATGGTATATGTAGCTAGCATTATTAACTTTGCCAAAATAGAAAGTGCTTGAGGTAGTAATAATTTTATGGGAAAACACCATATTGGCTAGCTATTACAATAAGGAGTCTTTTTAGAGAGAAAAATGTGTGGGTGCTTTTAATAGAAAAAAAGAATAAAAATAATTGAGGAAACAAATAATTCTCCCCAAATCCTCTTGTATTAACTAACAAAAAATTGTTTAATTCCAACAAAATATTTTCCATTGATAATTTCATATGTTATAGCAACAAAATATATCTATTAGAAAATCTTGATTATAATAGTAACAAAATTATTTATGTCGATAAATACTGATAGAGTCACTAAAAGAATAAAAAAATAAAAAGATTTTATGTCAGTGAATGCATCACCAAAATGACATGTCATTAATAATCAACAGAATTACTGATATTATATTCCATCAATAAATCTAAAAGTATTATAATAGGCCACTTGCCCACTCTCCCCTCATGCTTCATCTTTTGCCTCACTTTTTTTTTTTTTTTTTTCTGCAAATCAAAACAACAACCCCTCTCTATTTTGGCATTAATTTAAGTTCCATTATTACAAATTGCAGCCACCCAATATTCTGTGGTGTCAACATCATTTTCTTAACACAACTTTCGCTAAATATTCCTTACACTATGTAAGCAAACCTACTTATATATGTTTTAAGTTAATGTCTTGTTGTTTTTTTAGTATTTATAGTGTAGTTTGCTTGTATATTGTAATGTTTTATAATATTTTCATAGAAAATTAAAATTTGATTTCAATTTTAGGGTTTGTTTATGATTTGGGAAAATTTGAATTTGTTTGTAATTTGATATCATTGATTTTGATTTTATAACTTAGGTGTGTCATAATAAAAAAATTATGGGTTATTTAATGGGTAACCATAATATTTTGTCAATTTTATTGTTAAGTTGGAAATTTAGGAGAAATTGATTTTTTATGGAAATGATAACAACTAAATGGTATTAATTTTAGATTGAATAATTTTGAATTGAACAAATGATAAATAATTAGTTGGGTTATCGATTACATGCCAATAATTTGGTTTATTTAGTTGATATTTTTACATATCATTACATTTTTGGAACAAAAATAATAATTGGTTATTAGATTTGACTTACATTTTAACTACCAAAGTTAAAATTTGAATTGATTGTTCTATTATTAATAAATGTTATCATCATTAATCTATATAGATTTTCTAAGTAATAGATGATCGTTCGTGGATGTATCTAAATTTATCTCAAGGATTGTTTATGAAAGATTATGATAGAAGATTTCAGGGTGTTATTAATTTTGTACTTTCAAATTCAAAAAATGTTAGTGGAAACAAAATTATATGTCCATTGTGAAGTATGAAAACAAAAAGTTCCTTCAGCTAGATGTTATGATGATGCTTCTCCTGAAAAAGAATCGTTAAGAAATATTTGTATTTGTTTGCATATGAAGAACCTTATGTTCATTATAACACCATGTTAGAAAGGATTGTTTGCTCAATATCTAGTTCTAGCAACATACATGAAGTTGTTTATGATAATAACAATCATTATAGGAGTATGGTGATGGATGCAACGAGAATAAATAATGGTTATTCAGGTGAAGGTTCATGTGTACTTGAACAACCAAATGTATATGCAACTAGTTTTTTTTTTTACAAAATTCAGGCAATAATTATGTGTCATTTAACTACCTGGACTAGAAGGACTGGGTATTACTATTGATAAAAACATGAATTCTGGCCTTATACACATCCCTGAGGGAAAGTTATAAACTGTTAGTATGACTGACTAACATGAATAGGGTGTAGCAAATGTCCCAAATAGATTGAACCCATTTGTATAGAAAACAAAATGCATGTTGCGTTGTTCCATTGAAAAATAAGGATGCATGCTATTAAGCTGCTCCCAAGCTTCACCATAAGAAAGATGTACCATTTACTCTATCTAAAAGATATTTATTTGATAGACATCAAATTTAGACAATGAATTAATTCCTTTTGTTTAGTATGTCAATTTTATAGTCTTAACTCATGTCGCATGTGTACGGCATCGTGGCAAATGTTTTCCTGGAATACCCAAATGTATATGATGTGGAGAAACAAAAAAGACAACAAAATTTGCCCCTTCTTGGTGGAAAGAGAGAATGAGAGTCACCACCTAGTATTTAGTCACTAGAAACTATAACTGGTCTTATAGATCAAGCATATAAACTGGTTGCGTAGAGAGAATAAAATGTATTAGCACCTCTCATATATTTTATTTAAGATAAGTTGTATTATTTAATTTATATACATGCCTTAATATATTATATGTGGATTCGATTGTGTAATATTTAACAGATTTACTATAAAACCCTATACGTGCAAAAAAAAAAAAAAAAACTCTACAGTACCAAAACTCATGTTTTACTTGCTTTTAATTTGGGTATGACCAAAGAGTATAAAAAACACATTCAATTGGGATGTGGCTGCTGGATTAATTTGAAAGTAGCTGACAAATCTCAAGTACAAGAGGCTTGACTTGACTAATTCAGCAGAATTTAATTACGATGGAGGGTCTTTGTTTGAAAATTATGTGATCGAATCTAGAGATGGGACATTGAATTCAAGCTACGATAGCGATTCGTCTACCCTACAGGTCGCTGTCGAAAGCGGTCCTACGGATAATGTTAGAGCTTGAAAGTACAAAGAAATTACGACGGATGTCCTACAGCGCCAAGGGAGATATCCAAAGGCACCGCTTTTGAATCACGCTTCATGACTAGATTCAATCTCCACTAGTTGAATGCTCGAAATCGATGACCAATGGAAAATGCTACAATGGTTTTTTAACAAACAATATCTCAAGGCATTTTGCTCTGTAAATTAGTGTGTTATTAATCGTAAGATGACAATGCTTAATTAATTAATTAATAAAGTAAATAACTTAATAAATGAAAGAGATAGGCATAAGATGTTGGAGACAACGTGTGCAATAAAAGGGAAGGAAACTTATCCAGACAAGATTAACCTTGATCGTATTTATGAGGTACTGTTGTCAACGTCAAAATACACTTCATTCTTCATATAATAATAAGAGTAGTTACCTCACAGCTCATGGTTGAATTATTGTCCTGACCATGAAGAAGATCCTAAGAACTATACAGAGTTTTCAATCAATAAAATCCGCAATCTCATCAATGGAATATCATTTTGTATGAGAACTTTTTGTTGATCATAAACAAATCAATAGATATAAACCATAATATTTTTTTAGTTTATTTAAACAAATAAATAATATAACTTATCACATATAAGATATATTAGGAGTTATTATAGAATATACTTATATATAAAATATTGTAGACATACTCTTGTGTGGTAAACTCCACCATTACTATTGTATATTGCCCTACATATATATATATAGAAAGGGTTGGCTATCTATTAGGTTAAGCCTCCCAATTATTCTCAACTTGGTATCAGAGCCTTCTGCCGTCAGAACTCTTTTCTCCCTTCCTCCTTTTACAGTCGGCCCTCTCTTTACTTTCTCTCCATGGATTCTACTGCTGCCGCCGACTTCTCCCTCTCCACAGGTGGGGCAGCACAGCCGGCCAGCCATCCCCAAGCTACTGCCGCTGGTGCTTTTTCCTCCCCACAGCAGCCTCCACTTGCAGAGCTTGTCTCTGATTCTTCCTCCCAAGTCCCTGTTGTTCCTTTACCTCTCATGAGAACCCACCCTACAACTATTATTCCTTTAGCGAACACTCACCAAGTTGTTTCGCTAAAGCTTACGAACACCAATTATCTCTATTGGAGAATGCAGATGAAGCCATATCTCCTTGGTCAAGGTGTTTTTCACTTCATTGACGGCTCAGTGCCGTGTCCTCCATCTCATATTTTTGACAGCTCTGCTGGTTCTTCCTCTATCATCATCCCTTCTTTTCTTCGTTGGAAGCAACAGGATCAACTTATTTTGAGTGCTTTACTCTCCTCTCTCTCCGTGGATGTGTTGCATCTCGTGGTAGATTGTTCTACTTCGCATTGTGTTTGGCGCACTCTTGAGAAAGCGCTTGCCTCTCCATCTAATTCTCGCATCATGCAACTCCATGGCTCCTTTCAAGAGCTTCGACAAGGTGACTCATCGGTTAGTCTATACATGCAGCAAGCCAAATCATTCTTTGACGAATTGGTTGCTGCTAGTCGCCCCATGTCTCTTGAAGATTTCAATCTTTATGTGTTTCGTGGCCTTCGTGGTGAGTTCAAAGACTTGGTAACGAGTCTCATAACCAAGGCAGAACCGTTATCCTATGCTGATCTTCACAACCACCTTCTTACCCATGAATTTCTGCACAAGAACTCCTTCCATTCCATGGTTGCCGCTCCCTCTCTGTTGTCTTCTTCTTCTCTGCCGCAGCATCCACCTCTGCTACCAACACCACAGTTTTCTGCACATCATGCTATGTCTCATCACAACCCCAACTTTAGCCGGAACAGGGGTCGCTCTAGAGGTAATTGGCGTCCCCAGAACAGGAGCCAATCTGCTGCAGATTGGCGGCCAAACCACTGGCAGCAGACCAGGCGCAATTCCGGTGCTGGACATTGGTCTAGATAGCAGCATGTACGCTACCAATTGTGCTCCGGTTTTGGGCACACAGCTCTCTATTGTTCCTAATTTCGTAGCAGCTCTCCGCAACCCTCTGCTCATCTTGCTGTTGGGAATATTTATGCTGCAACTTGGTTCCCTGACACCGGCGCAAATCAACACGTCACACCTGATCTTGGATCTCTAACCGATTCTGCACCCTATCTTGGTAATGATTATTTGCATGCTGGTGACGGTAAGGGCCTTGACATAACCCATATTGGACATACTAAATTACATTCCCCAAAATGTATGTTTACATTATCTAATGTTCTCCATGTGCCTCACATTACCAAACTGTTGTTATCTATTCAAAAAATTTGTCGTGATAATCATGTTTATTTTGAATTTCACGCTTGTATGTTTTATGTGAAGGATCTCGTCACCAAGGAAGTTCTCCTTTCCAGTCAGAGTCATGATGGTCTTTATGTCCTGTCCGAGTCTTCTGCCATGTCAGTTCCTCAAGCTTTTTGGTCTCCTTGCATCTCTGCGACTGCCGACCTGTGGCATCGTCGTTTGGGTCATCCAACCCCTCGCATTTTCAATTTGTTAGTTTCCGGTAATAAAATCATATGTACTTCTAGACATTCTCTTACTCAGTGTCAAGCTTGTCCTTTAGGAAAGTCGTCTCATTTGTCATTACTCAGTGTCAAGCTTCTAAAAGACGGGTCACAAAACTTCTGCCCCACTTGAATTAATTTTTAGTGATGTTTGGGGTCCTACCCCTATGTTTTCTTCTGATGGCTTCCGCTATTTTGTTATTTTTGTCGATGCGCATACCAAACATATATGGTATTATCCGCTTGTTGCGAAATCTGATGTCTTTTCCATTTTTCAACGTTTTCAAACACTTGTTGAGCGTCAGTTTTCTCTTAAAAATAAATCTGTTCAAACTGATTAGGGCGGTGAATATCATAAATTAAATACATTTTTTCAGACCATTGGTATTCATCATTGGTTAATTTGTCCTCATACTTATGAACAAAATGGCACTGTTGAACGTCGTCATCGATATATTGTCGAAACTGGCCTAACCCTTTTAGGCCAGTGTAGTGCCCCATTGTGATTTTGGAACTATGCTTTTGGATCATCGGTCTACCTTATTAATCGCATGCCTACTCTTGTTCTCCAAAATACATCTCCGTTTGAGTGTCTGTTTCGACGCACTCCTGATTATAACTTCCTACGTACTTTTGGGTGTCTTTGTTTCCCCTTTTTGTGTCCATATCATGCTCATAAATTAGATTTCTGGTCTTCTCCTTGTGTGTTTTTAGGTTATAGCTCATCCCATCTTGGTTATCGTTGTCTTGACTTAGAGTCTGATCGTATTTATATCTCCCGTCATGTTCATTTTCATGAAAATGTCTTTCCTTTTGCAAAGTATGAACAGGTAACATCCTCACCGGTACCTCCCACCCTGCCTACCTATCTTCTATCCTTTCAGCCTACTACTTACCAAACCGGCCCCAACCACAACCCAATTCTGCCCTCTGCTGCACCCCACCGGACTATCCCTTTGCCTATAGATTCTGCCACCCCTTCATCACCATCCAACACTGCCATGCTGTCACCATATGCTTGTCTTTCCAATGATCATTGTGCAGGAACAGGTTCTCCATCATCGGATGCGCATGTTCTTAGGTTTGCTGCAACAGAGCATCCGGTTTTTGTAGCAGATCATCCCAGTTCTGCCTCCTCCTCACCAGTGTCTGCAGTGCCGACCAGTCCCTCCACTTCTTCTCCAGCTGGTCTGCAGTTCTGTGTAGACCTCTCCTCATATCCTCTTCAGCAGCTTCCAGGAACAGGTCACACTTCTCCATGCCCAGCTACTCATCAACATCCCATGATTCTTTGTCCACGGCAGCCCAAGACAGCGTTGTCCACAGCCACTGCCGCAGCCTCTACTGTCTCTTCCAACCAGGTAGTTTCTCCTCCCTCTCATGAGCCACTTGCTTTTAATGATGCTAACAGATATGAGGCATGGCATAGTGCTATGCGTGAGGAAATTCAGGCCTTACGCGCAAACATAACTTGGACCTTAGTGTTGTTTCACCCCTCCATGAATGTTGTTGGTAATCGGTGGGTATACAAGATTAAACGCAGATCTGATGGAAGCATCGAGAGGTATAAGGCACGTCTGGTTGCTAGAGGTTTCACTCAGCAAAAAGGTATTGATTACTCTGAAACTTTTAGTCCTGTCATCAAACAGGCGACCGTCAGATTAGTCTTCTCTATTGCAGTTTCATGTGGTTGGAAAATTCATCAGCTTGACATCCATAATGCTTTCCTCAATGGTGTTCTTAATAAGGAGGTCTATATGAAACAACCTCCAGGTTTTGTTGATATTTGTTATCTTCTGGTCTACGTTGATCCAATTATTCTCAACTGGAGTACTAATATTTATTTACTCTCATTTTAATATTTTTATTGGTAAGAAATAATTTTTTTTATCGTTTTCATTTATATTATTCTCGATTTAAAAAGATGATTATCGTGACACCATTCTAATTATTTTAAAAGTTGAAAAGGAAAGATTTTAGGTATTTTCGGTCAAGAATATGCTCAAGATCTAATTGCGAAATGTTTTTCTTTGAGAAATTTTTTTAATATGATTTTTATTTGGGAACTAATCTATTGTCTTCATGGAAAAGTTGAAAAGGAAAGATTTTAGGAAGCCACCCCCAAGTGGATGGGTGAAAACAAAGAGTCTATTGTTATGGGACCCTACATAGGCAGCTTGATTTTATCCAAAGCTAGTGGTAATCGGCAAACGAGGAACGCACGCATGCAACAAAATTGTTTAATTTTTATTGGAGTATGTAAGAATATATATATATATATTGATCGATTGATTATGTGCCATGATTCCCATTAAGTGGGTCGTGCATGACATGGATGTGTCCTAAAATAACTTCAAATGCCATCTTATTTGAAATTCTTCCATACAAAAGTGCTCGAAAGTGATGTGAACCTCGTGATCACATGGTCACGCAACCCACACGCAAAGATATATAGCAATTCCCGGAAAGCCAAGTAAATCAGGTTTGATAGGAGTGTGACACAAAGATACACTACCATAAATTCGCTTAATAGCAACGGATTTACCGACAGAATATTTATGTCGGTAATTTGAGGTCGAAATTATCGATGAAACTTTTTTCGTCCATACAAAAGGCGGGTCGCTGACATGGAGCTTTTGGCGGAGTGATTTTTACCGACGAATTGAAAACGACAGCCCCGTACAGTGACATGACCGGTTCACCATTTAAAATGCCAATAGAATCACCGAGGGATTCAAAATTGCAAATCTGTATGGTGACATGTCGATTTTTCCGTTAGAATAGCCGATGGAGTCACCGACGGACGAATCCATTGGTGACTCCGTTGGAAAAAGTTAATATATGCCCTCTCTACCGACCCTCTCCTCCCCTATTTCTCTTTTGTCTTTCTAATCCCAACTCTCCCCATCTACAAACAACCAACCCCTCTGACATGACCAAAAGATTGATGTCTTCTCCTAAGTGCAAGAGTGTTGAAGTAATAAATAACCCGGCAAGACCGAAGTAATAAATAACCCAACCCGGCAAGACCGAGGTCGAACCACAAGGAGGTTAACTATATAAATTATAAATAAAAACAACACAACAATAACAACAACAACAACAACAACAACAATAACAATAACAATAACAATAATAATAACAATACTAATAATAATTAGTAGTAGTAGTAGTAATAATAATAATAATAATAGTAATAATAGTAGTAGTAGTAGTAGTAGTAGTGATATTAATAATAGTAATAGTAATAATAAAGAGGACTTTGAGATGTAAGATTAATGTGAGGATTAAACAATAATAAAAACAAATGTCAAGGTTAGAGGATCCACTAATGGTACTTCAAACAAGTATAGTATAAACTCTTATTACTCAACTGGAAACTACACACAAAGGAGGTTCCAATCAGATTATAAATTGTTAACATGATTACATTAATTATCTTATTCGATTAATGCCAATACTTGTAAATATTATCAGGTATTCATGGTGATAGCTTATGTTAACAACAAATCAAGTTCCTTTCATAGCACAGGTGAAGGTTATACCATACGGTTGGGCTATGAAAGTGCCAAGCAATTGTTGTACCAAGGGTTGTTTAACACAAATCTAGATTAACCATTTAACAAGCAAGGCATTAAGAGTGAGCAAGATAATAAATATAAAACATGTTAGTATCAAGCATTAAAGTCCATGTTGAGTTTATACTATACTTATTCTTACACCATTAGTGTAACCTTTTCACCTTGACATAATAGATTTAGCTAAACATAATGAAAGAAAGAAACATAAAGAAACAAGATAAGAACATAATTATATAAGTAAAGGAAAGGAAATGAAAAGCATAAACAAAAGATTAATATAACATAAAATAAAACTTAAACATTACAAAATACAAAGAAAGGGAGCAAGAGCATGATCTTGATTTGAACACCAAGATGCCTAAATGCATGGCAAATGCCTCCTTTTATAGGCCAAAATTTGGAACTATTGATTTGATGACTAATTGTTGAGTAGGGGGCCAACTCTTGACTTAGTGAAAATCCTTATCTTCTTGTCTGAATAAAACGCTATTGCTAACATTAGAATTGGAACTACCTGTACCATGAAAATTCAAATAAATTGTCTTATCTTTCCAGGGAAAAAAAATTGAGGTCATTTGGACTTCTAGAACTTAAGATATAGGCTGAACACTGAACAATGTCTGGGCTGTAGGACATATTTGGACTTCTTCGTTGTTGCTATAATTTGGACTTGAAAATAGCCTTTTTAAATCTTGGACTCTACATGAAAGTTGTAGGCCTATGTCTTACCAAATCTTTTCAAAAAATTGAGATCATTTGGACATCTAGAACTCAAGATATGACTCAATTACCGAATAGTGTTCCAGTTTAGACTACACCAACATCTCTTTTCTAAGTTTGGCCCTCTCTTTGTCCTTTCAATTTAAATACTTGAACTCATCAATCAATCCTTTCATTTATATGATTGGCCTACATTTAAGATGAACATTTACCATAAATTAAAGGTATCTTATTTTATTAGGTATGTTATTATAAAGCATGCTTTAGTTAAGGAGTTATTGATACTTCAAGTGCAAAATGATTATATAAAACCTTGATAAAAATGCACTTTTAAATACTAATCACCCCCCTTCCCCCCCAAACAAAAACGTCCCTCATATCAGCACAACAAGTTATATTTCTTGAAGTTTTTTGGTCACAACATCTATGTTCTGATTTACCGACGGATTTTATCAAATTTTATAAGTAATTCTATCTTTTTAAATTTTAACATTTAAATGTCAATTTTATTGTTTTTTTAGTATATGTATTTTGTTAGTAGATGTACATGTTTTATTGTTATTTCTCAAACAAACTTGTTGTATATGAATGTATAATTTTATACTTGTTATGGTATGTTTTAGATTTTGTAAGATTGTATTTGTTTGTAAATTGTTAAAACTTTATGGAATTACCGAATTACATGTTCTGTTTTGAAATAATTAATAGCTTGCTTAATGGGTCCATTTTAAGTTTTATCAATGGTATTGTGGAGTGGTAATTTTCATAAATTTATATATATTAATTTGTATGGACGTTGATAAATGATAATGAATATTTAATATTTATGAGAAGTTGTGATTGGTTTGTTGGATAATCTCGAGGTAAAGTAATATTTTTGAAAGTTTATTATCTAACTTAGTTAATTAATACATGATGTCATCATAATTTTATATATAGAGGTTCGATATAAGTCATGGATGATCATTCATAGATGTATCAAGATTCACCCCAAGAATTGCGGAGGATGGATTATTGTAACGGGGTTTAGGGTTTTATTAATTTCACAACATCTATTCCTAGAAATTTTACTAGAGGTCGTATTAGGTGTCCATGCAGAAAGTGTCAAAATAAAAAGTATTTGCATCCAAATGTTGTAATGATGCATCTTCTACACAAAGGGTTTATGGATAATTACTAGTGTTGGTATGCACATGGAGAAGTATTTGTTAGTAAGAGGAGAATGGGAGAAACGGTGGTTAGGTCAACTTTTAGTGCTAGCAACATGCATGAAGCGGCAAATGACAACACTAATCCTTACAGAAATATGGTTATGGATGCAATGAGAATGAATCAAGGTAATGTCAGTCAATGTTCAATCGTAGAAGAAGAACCTAATACAGATGCAACTAGGTTTTTTGATTAGTTGAAAGATTTTGACGAACCATTATAGGATGGCTGCACAAACCACAGTAAATTATCGACCACATCATAGGTGTTCACCATCAAGTCAGATCACGGGTTAAGTGAGGTCGGGTATGAAAAAATTATTGAATGGGTCAGAAGCATTTTACCTGAAGAGAACAGGCTGAAAGAGAACTTCTATGCTGCGAAGTCTATGATGAAACCCCTCGGTTTAGGATACCAGAAAATTGACATGTGCCCTAACTTCTGCATGTTATACTACCTTGAAAATGCTGAGATGACCGAGTGCATGACATGCGGGCATTCCCGTTACAAACCCAGAACTGGCAGGGGAAAGACTCTAGTGGCATATAAAAAACTTAGATACTTCCCGATCACACCTAGACTGTAGAGGTTATTCATGTCACCAAGGACTGCTAAGCACATGATATGGCACCAAGCACATGATGCAGTTGATGGTGTGATGGTGCATCCTTTTAACAGCGAAGCATGGAAACGCTTTAACAGTGTGCATCCTCACTTTTCAGCTAAATCAAGAAATGTGCATCTTGGGTTGTGTACATACGGATTCAACCCATTTGGGTCATTTGCTGCTCCTTATTCTTGTTGGCCGATCATACTCACAGTTTATAACTTGCCACCGGGAATGTGTATGAGTCCGGAGTTCATGTTTTTATCTACTGTCATACTCGATCTAAGCAGCCTCGGGCGGAATATAGATGTTTGTCTTCGACCGTTGATTGATGAGTTGGCGCAGTTGTGGTCCTCCGGAGCTCTGACTTATGATATATCGAGGAAACAAAATTTCCTTATGAGGGCGGCTTTGATGTGGACTATCAATGATTTTCCAGCTTATGGAATGCTTTCTGGTTGGAGCACGCATGGGAAACTCGCATGTCCATACTGCATGGAAAACAACAAGGCATTCACGCTAGCAAACGAGGTAAAGCTTCTTTTTTTTACTGTCACCGTCGCTTCTTGCCACTTAATCACAGGTACAGAAAGAACAAAAAGATTTCTTTATTGGCAGAGTTGAAAAAGATGTTGCATCCCGCGTCTTTCTGGTGAAGAATTGCAAGATGTTGTATCAAAGTATGGTGACATTGTGTTTGGCCTTCAATTAGGTAAGAAAAAGTTTACTGGTTTTGGTTTGACCCATAATTGGGTAAAGCGAAGTATCTTTTGGGAGTTTCCATATTGGAAGACCAATCTGCTCCGCCATAACCTTGACATCATGCACATCGAAAAGAACGTGTTTGCGAACATTTTCAACACCATCATGGATGTGAAGGGGAAGACAAAGGACAACATCAAGGCTAGATTAGATATAGCTTTATACTGTAACCGTAAAAATATGGAGTTGGTTTATGAGAGTCACGGGTCGCAAAACCAAGCAAGCTTCGTGTTAGAGAAAAACACACAACTGTTAGTCTACAAATAGCTTAAGAGTCTGTCTTTTCCTGATGGACATGCATCGAACATATCAAGGCTAGTTAATATAGAGGACTACAACTTGTATAGAATGAAGAGTCATGACTGCCGCATGTTTATGCAAACACTCATCCCATTAGCTTTTCATGGGATATATGCTAATGGGAATATGGGATGCACTGATGGAGATCAGTCATTTCTTTAGAGATATATGCTCCAGCAAGTTGAATGTTGAGCACATTGAGAGGCTTCAAACGAATATCGTCGAGACACTATGCAAACTTGAGATGATATTCCCTCCTTCATTTTTTAACTCAATGGAGCATCTCCCTATACATCTACCATTCGAGGCAAAAACTGGAGGATTGGTCCAGAATAGATGGATGTACCCATTCAAACGGTTAGATGTTACTGTTGCAATGTAATTCATATATAAAGGTATTTTCTATGTTTTTCTTAATTGAAAATACTTGATTAATTCAATGCAGGTACTTGTTTAATCTCAAGAAAAAGGTTAAGAACAAGGCACATGTTGAGGCTTTGATATGTGAGGCCTATATTGTTGAGGAGATCTCAACATTTATTTCATACTATTTTGAACCTCATCTGAGAACGAAAATCAATCGCGTTCCACGGCATGATGATGGCGGTGAAGTGCCTTCTAGTGGGAACTTGTCAATATTCTCCAATATTGGACGACCCACACCTAAAAATGTCGTAAGAGGAAGATATTTATCGAAAATAGAGTTCAAACAAGCACATAACTATGTTCTATTTAACTGTGATGAGCTGAGACCTTTTATTCAGTAAGTTTATATATGTGTAATACTAATTAAACTTTGTTAGTAATATACTGTTAATTATATATTGTAATATCATACACTCATTATCACTTGCAGGCAACATCGACAATATTTGCTCTCCAATAACTCACAGCTGACCGAATCCCAGATCTTTCAATTACAAGATGAACAATTTGCCACGTGGTTCAGAACACATGTAAGCACTATCACAAACTCATTCTAACTTGCAAAATTACTATACGTATGCATGTCATTACAAGATTCTCGTTCATTTATTGTTTATTGATGTACATTACATACAAGGTTTATCAAATGGGAAGGAGTGCTCCTAAGTCATTGTCTTCACTAAGCCTGGGGCCTGAAAGAAAATTTAAGAGCTACAACGAGTATTTTTTCAATGGATATGTTTTCCATATTGAAGAATACGGGCAAGGAAGAAAGACATACAACAATGGTGTTTGTGTTAAGGGATCCACTAGTAGTGAGTTATAAGTTGACTACTATGGTAGATTAGAAGAGGTCGTCGAACTGTAATATCATAACGAGTAGAATATAGTGTTTTTATTCAAATGCTATTGGTATGACACGACTGACAGAGGAACCAGAGTTGATTCGCACTATGGTCTAGTCGAAATCAACTCAAAAGCTAGACTCCGCAACATAAACAATGTCTTTATTTTCGCAAAGCAATGTCAACAAGTTTATTACACATACACCCCTTCATTTAGAAAGGATCGATCAAAAGTGGATTGGTTGTCCATTTTAAAAACGAAATTCCAGGGTCGTGTCGAGGTTGTTCAGGATGAGAACGAAGACACAACTGTGCGAGATGAAGTCTTTCAAGTTAGTGAGTTGGTTGAACCATATCGAGTTGCTCCTTTGATTGAATTGGAAGAAAATTCAAATTTTGTGTTTTCGATGATAGTCTTGTTGATGTTGACGCAGAGGAGTTGAATGTTTTCTTGAGCTCTAGCGGACAAGCAAATGTCGATGAAGAAGATGATATCCATATTGAAGATTGCGATGAAGGTGATGACTATTCAATTGATGACGAAGAAGAAGAAAATTCTGACTAACTATCAAAATGAAACCCTATGTAAAACCCTTTTTTTCATGTAATTTAGATTATGGATGATATATTTTGTAACACGAAATATTTATTGTTTAAGCACTGTTGTTATTGTTTTGTGCGATGGACAATTTATCATTTAAGTTTTTGCAGGAAGGTAAATAGGCAATACAAATACAACCATTCTTGTAAAATGCAACAATTATCGACGTCCATATCGACTATTGGCATTTCACTTGGAGTTTGAAAATAATTACATGAAATGCCACAATCACTGACGTCGATACCGACGACGTAATGTCCGTCGGAATTTCATAGATAGTTTGAAAATAATTACATGAAATGCCACAATCACGAACACCGATACCGACGGATTAACGTCCATTGGCATTTCACGGAGAGTTCAAAAATAATTACTTGAAATGCCACAATCACCGACTTTATTACCGACGGATTGTCATCCATCGAAAATTTTTCAGTGGGTTAATTTTACCGATAAAAATATTGACGGACTGTGCGAATTCCAAAGGGTGATGCATTAAATGCATCTCTGATCGTGTCAGATTGCCGACAGAATTACTGACGGACTGCTAAAAATATGGAGTGTAATTTAAAATTTTGGTGCGGAATTCAAAAATTACCGACGGAATAAATTAAAATAATAATAATTTTTTATTTTTGTCGGTGAATCCGTCGGTAAAACTGCCCTAAAAGTTCTAGCGACCGCCCCTTTAGTTCATTTTTTCTTCTCCTCTGTTTTTCACCTTAAATTTCAATTTTTTTCCTCTCAATTCTTCAAAGCTTTCACCTAGAATATCTAGCAAGATTTCTTGTGAATCTTCATCAGATTAAAAGGTATTTGTTTCTTCTATTTCATTTTACTTTAAGGGTTTTTTTTTTAGCTATCTTTTTTTTTTGTTATGTTTTTTGTTTTTGTGTATTTTTTGTAATGTAGATAAAGTCTTGAATTCAACACATTATTAAGGTAAGCATATTTCATTCCTAAAGTCTATAGTTCTTTTTTTAATTTATTGAATATTTTTTATTGTTATATTTCAAAAATTATTATTAGTTAATTTGTTGAATATTTATTGTTAATGTTGAATTTATCTTATAATTAGTAATTGAATATGTTGGAATAATTAGTAATTTTACTCTATTATTGCATGATTTGTGTTTAATTATTTCCATTGATTTTAATTATTAGTCTATAATTTGTTTTTAATTTATTGAATATATTTTATTGTTGTATTGGCATAATTATTGAATAAGTTTTTGAATTGTAATTGTTAATGTTGAATTTACCTTAGAATTAGTAATTGAATATGTTGGAATAATTATCAATTTTACTCTATTATTGCATGATTTGTGTTTAATTTTTTCCATTTATTTTGATTGTTAGTCTAGAGTTTGTTTTTGAATCTATTGTTTTGTTGTATTGGCATAATTATTAAATAATTTTTTGAATTGTAATTGTTAATGTTGAATTTACCTTAGTATTAGTAATTGAATATTTTGGAATAATTATTAATTTTACTCTATTATTGCATGATTTATGTTTAACTTTTTCCATTTATTTTAATTGTTAGTCTAGAGTTTTTTTTTAAATTTATTGAATATATTTTATTGTTGTAATGGCATAATTATTGAATAATTTGTTGAATTTACCTTATGATTAGTTATTGAATATGTTGGAATAATTAGTATAGATTGGGTCAATTGGTTGTGGTTATTGTTAATAGTTGCAGGTTTGTGGATTTGGGTAGTATCCAGTATAGGGAAGGTGTTGTTGAATTTTTTTTTAACATTTGAATTTAATTATATAATTATTTGTATAAAATTAGGTAGATGCGTAGAATGAAAACCAGAGCTAGTCGCTCACGTACGATCGCCGCTAGTTCATCTAGCAACGAGGATGATATTTTCTTAGGTGCCTCTCAAGAAGAGGCACCTACACCACCTGTGCCGTCAACCGATGCTGCCTCTTCCAGCGCTAGTTCACAGCGTAGAGGCACAGTACGAGGCACAGTGGAAGGACGACCTTTCAATGTAAGATTGTTATGGTTTTTTTTTTTTTAAATTATAACATAATTTATGAAGTAATCACTATTTTATTAATTTCATTTATTGTCAAGTTCACAAACATTGAGGCCGCCCGAGTAATATCATTGGCGTTTAAATCATCGATGGAGATTCCATTGTTTCAATGGAGTCAGATATCCAGGCATCCTAGATGGATGCCTCAAATCAATGCATGGTTTGATAGATTTGAGGTTAGTGTTAATTTATAATTTTCAGCTTATTTCTAATAAAATATTAATATAATTGTAAATAAATTATTATTTTTATTTAAAATTAATTATTTATACATAGGACAAATTCTGCTAGGATAGTAAGCATTACACTGTTGTGAGGAGGGGGTGGGAAAATCACGCGACAACAGGTAACATCGAAAACAATACAAGATTTTTTTTAGACAAAAATTTATGTTTCGAAATGTAATTTTTTGTTGCGTGATTTTTGGTATGAAGCACAAAAAAGGGCAAAACAAAGCGCAAGAGATAGGGGGTTTCAAGGCTTGAACGATGTTGGGGTTTGGAGGGATTTCAAACCGATATACATCCCGGAAGATATATGGCTGCACTATCTTGAGCACGTGACTTCTGAGCGGTTCACACGACGCTCACAGTCCAGTGCTGGCAACCAGAATCGGCCAATTCATGGCTCGGTGACAACACACACCGGCGGCTCTGTTCCGTTTGCTGCACATGCAAAACGGATGGTAAGATTAATTTAAATGAAATATATCGTTAAATTAATTTTTTGTTAATAAATCTTGTTTCATTATAGGCTACGTCTCTTGGACGTGAGCCGAGCTCGATAGAGCTGTTTATAGAGACGCACGTGCGGAGTCAAACCGCCAAAAGGGAGCGCAACAGTTCGTTGACAACCATGCTCAACATTTCGTGGTATGTTTGTTCAACAATTTTATTTTGTAAGTTATGATGTTTATTGAAATGAATATGATGATTACTTTTTTTATTTTCAAGAGACCTATAATAATTGGTTGAGGGAGAGATACGGGGACGATACTTTGACCCATCCAGAATTCGATACGGATTTGTGGATGGAGGTTGAATCGTCAGGTGGACCCGATAAAAATCGAGTTTATGGGCTCTCCAACACTACGGCTAACAACTTGCGGTTGGCCTATAGTGCTTCAACCGTTGGGAGCTCCCAATCAATATCGAGCTCCTAATCTAAGGAGTTTGTGGCCTTACAACAACATACGGCTCAGCTTACCGAAAAATACAACCACCTATCAGATGCGTACACACAACTCAGAGCATCTCAAGCACAACAAAGAGCGGAGTCTGAACAACAAAAAGCGGCTTATGAACAACTTCGCGAAATGGTTATGAACATGGCATCATAGAGTGGAACATGTGCGTCTAATCCTTTGTGGCCGTATAACCACCAACCTCCTCCTCCTCCTCCAGCTCCACCTTTATATTAATTTGTAATAAGCATTATTTACCTTTAAAATTTCATTTAATATTTTTTTTGAAACACATTCAATTTGTAATGAATATTATTTAACTTTGATTTTTTGTTTTTGATGTTTAATATAAATTTTATTTGCATAATTGGTTTTATTACCATTAATTTATATAATTTTATATTACATATTCTAAATAATTTTTAAAAAACAAATTTAGAAAAAACTATTACAAAGGGTACCGACGGAATGAATCCGTCAACATTTGACAGTAGCTGCGACAATCACCGACGACTTTACAAATGGATACATTCACTCGGTAATTCATACTTTCATCGACAGCTTTACCGACGGACTAAATCCGTTAGAATTTCACAGTAGTTGCCACAATTACCAACGAATTTACAAATGGATGTATTTGGTCGGTATTTCAAACACACACCGACAAATTTACCGACAGTATCACCGATGGAATACCATCCATCGATATATTTCAAGCGGGAAACGTTTTTTTTGGCGCGCAAATTTCATTTGTAAAGCCATCGGCAAATGGTTTTTTTATGTTTCCGACCGATATAGCGACGGAATGGGAAATTACCGATGAAAGGAAAGCCGACGGACATATTCCGTCGGTAAATAATTTACCAAAGAACTCGTAATCATATACTGACGGAATATTTTCGTCGGTAAAACTGTGAAATCTTGTAATGATAACTTGTACCTAAGCACCAACACTATTACAAATGGAGACCCCCACCTAATGAATATTGATTCGTGAACGAGAAGTATAAGAATGACGCCACGAAGACAGTTGTTCTTCGATAAGTCGTTTTTTAGTTCTTTAGAGAACCATGGAAGGGAGATTATCTTACTAACACAACACACACACAAAGTGCGGCAAACAAGAAATTTTATTAATCTGAATTGTCTAGCGTTACATCTTTGGTCATGCCCTTATTTATAGTAACTCTAAACTAAAATAAACCCTAATGGACCCCTTATGTGGACTTATATGATGCCCTCTTACAATTAAACCAAAATAATATAAATCAACCAAAAACTAAGAAGAAAATAATAATAAAATAAATAAATCCGAATTTAAAATCCTAAATATGATAGGATCAGATTTGTTGCCCTTTTAGGAAAAAATTATCTGTTTCATTTCATCGGTATTTCCATCAGTGAATATAACATATCATCAACCAAAAAAACATATGTAATTCCATAGATGATCCTATTTTTCACCATCGGTATTTTCCTTGGAGAATTTTACATATAATAAACAAAAAAGATTATATGCAATTCCATATGTGATTAAGCAGTGAAAGTGACATTTACAGTAATTCTTTTCAAACTCTTTAAAATATACTAATAGACTGAATCCATCAAAAACACCGTCAATAATAATATATATATATATTTAAAAAATCTATTAAACAAAAGTATAAAATAATAAAAATAAATTAAATTAATAAAAAAATTAAATGTTTATAAGAAAATTAAATGTTTACAAGTTCAAATACAATTAATCTAGAATAGAAATGCTAGAGGAGGGGGATGAGTCATATCTTCACTGGTATCGTGAGACCAATAAAGAAAAGAATATGTATCATTCATCTGTAATTTTATCTTCATTATCAATCGGTAGAGTACAATCATCTCAGACTCACGCATAATATGAAAAAAAAACGTGTGAAGAAAATAGAAGGATTCAAAGATTAGTATCCCTACCATGTAAATAGATAATTGGATTCCCATAAACTCTTTCAAATGAGACTAAAAGATTATTTGTATTTTGATCGTGTGTATGGATAGATATCTCTAACAAGAATTCACACTAATATAAAGACTGTAATTTGTTCTTTTTGTCGACATTGAAAATAAATAATCTTTTATATGTGGATTCACACTAACAATAAGGACACTAACACAACCTTGAATTTATACACATGCCTTAATATATTAGATGTGGATTCGATTGTGTAATATTTAACAGATTTACCATAAAACCCCATACATTAAAAAAAAAAAAAAACTCTACAATACCAATTTGGTTATGACCATAGATTATAAAAAACACATTCAATTGGGCTGACAAATCTCAAGTACAAGAGGCTTGACTTGACTAATTCAGCAGAATTCAAAGTAAAAAGAAATTACGAGGAGGTCCTGCGTTGCCAATGGAGATATCCAAAGGCACCACTTTTTTAATAATGTTTGTGCCCTATTTGTTTTTGTTAAAAATATTTTTAAAAAATATATTTTTTTATTTTAAATTAATATATTTTGATATTTTTAAATCATGTATTAATTTTATAAAAATTTTTTTTTTTTTAAAAAAAATTTTAATATATTTTTAAATTAAAAACATTTTAAAAAAATAACTGAGATTATACTCTTAACAACTAATTAAATGAATGCTCCAAATCGATGACCAAAGGAAAATTCTACAATGGTTTTTAACAAACAATATCTCAAGGCATTTTGCTCTGTAAATTAGAGTGTCATTAATATCTAAAGATGACAATGCTTAATTAATTAATTAATTAATTAATAATGTAAATAACTTAATAATTGAAAGAGATAGGCATAAGATGTTGGAGACAACGTGTGCAATAAAAGTCAAAGGAAACTTATCCAGACAAGATTAACCTTGAATGTATTTATGAGGTACTGTTGTCAACGTCAAAATACACTTCATTCTTCATATAATAATAAGAGTAGTTACCTCAACAGCTCATCAATGGAATATCATTTTGTATGAGAACTAAATTTT